>RJWJ010016605.1:0-34237 GCA_004363605.1 Indri indri
CATTTTTATAAGTTTTTACATTCTTCCAGAATATATATAGCAAGACTATAAAAATGTAGGTTTCTATAGATGACATTATGGCATACCTAGACAATCCAAACAACACAATTCAAGTTTCCTAAAGTCAAATAATAAACAAAATTGTACTATATGAAACAAATCTACAAAAGCAATTTTTGATTTTATATTAGTAGAACAATGAGAAAATTATTTCGATCATAACCATGATCCCAAAAGATGTGAATTTCATAAAACCAAAACTTTAAGGAAGCAGATAGATGCCAAAACAGATGGGAATTGAGACCAAGTAAGACTTATGAATCCCATACTGAGACCAAATAAGCCCATTTACAATAGTGACAGAGAACAACATCAACGCTTAAAGTTTTGGTCAACCTCTTATAATTATTAAATTAAGTTTGGCCTCAAGTTGCCTCTGTACATATTTTAAGTCTGGCCTAAAGGTTTCTCCATACATAGAGAACTGTAACCTAGAAAGACTGTAACCCACACCTGTAAGAAGTAGCCAAGTCTCGGCCAAGCACAGGCAGTCAACTGTTCAAGGCAGGCTCAAACGAGACAAATGCCCAGCTATAACCAATCTGGCTGTTTCTGTACCTCACTTCCATTTTCTGTATGTCCCTTTCCTTTTCTGTCCATAAATGTTATCCAACCACGTGGCAGTCCTGGAGTCGCTCTGAACCTATTCTGGTTCTGGGAGCTGCCCAATTTAAGAATCAATCTTTGCTCAGTTAACTCTGTTAAATTTAATTTGTCTAAGTTTTTCTTTTAACAAACCTAAGAGCCCTCTCAAAAATAGTAAAGGTTGTAGTGAAGGGAACTGGGAAGAGATTCAATGATCTAATGAAAATACAGTCTACTATATTATAGGTCAGGCAGGAGAGAAGAGGGAGGAAAAGACAGCTGCAGGAGCTCTCTCCTGAGGTCATAACAAATACCAAATACTGAACTCAGAAACGATTCCATCTTAAGAGCCATAATTTGATCAGATTAGTTTGTCGAGGAATTTATGCCCCATGATATTGTCATGAATAATAGAGAAATTGGCTTGGAATTAGTGGAGCTGAACAGCTTGGATGTGGTCACAGGAAGACTGGAAGTAGGCCTTACCAGTACCACTGTCATCCCGGGGTGACTGTGGGCATACCCAAAGATGCACCTCCCTGAGGAGCAATAACAGAAAGCTAACACTGTATTTAGATGGGGGGGTCAGAGGGAGAGAATAGACTTCAATAAAATAATTCAGTCAATTACTAAACAAACAATAATAATAATAAGCCCTGGAAGCAGGGACCAGTACCTACGAGTTACTATAATATGTTATCTAAAATGCCCAGTTTCCAAAAAAGAAAAAAAAAAATCACAAGGCATGCAAAGAAACAGGAAAATATGACCCATACATTGGGAGGAAAAATCAGGCACCAGAAACTGCCTGTTAAAGTGACCAGATGTTGGATTTAACAGGAAAAGATTTCAAAGCAGCCATTATAAATATGTTCACAAAACTAAAGGAAAGCTTGATGAAAAAAGTAAAAGAAAATATGAGGACAATGTCTCATCAAATAGAGAATATCAATAAAGAGAATCAAATGGAAATTCTGGAGTTGAAAACTGTAATAACTGAAATAGAAGAACTGTAGTAGTAGAAAGGGCCTCATACTGCAAAAGTCCCCTAATCCCAAAGGGTCAATGTGTGTTTTCACTAAAAGACCACTCTAAATCTACCATTAATACACATTTTTTTAAAGCAAAAAATTTTAATAATAAAATGTATTAATTTCATTCTATACTTTAATCATAAACTCTATATGCCATTTCTTGGATAACATCCATTCCAATACATAATTAGCATTTCTTTAAAAAGTATGATACTATAAATAACAGGTTAATTATCAAATATCTAATAATAACATGAAAAATCTTACTGGTCTGACGTCACCACAGGAATTGGTAAATTGTCGAGCCAAGCCAAAATCAAGCATGAAACATTTCCTACATGTACTGGGAAAGCGACCCATGGCGAAGTTCGACTAGAAACGTAGGGGAAAATATATATTAATATATTCTTATAATACTTAGTCCTTTTATCTTACCCTTCCTATATTTTAATTCCTCTTCTATTTAAACTCTATATAACACACATGTTCCAAGTATACTATTCTAATCAATGATGTTTACAAGATGTCAATATAAAATTTAGTAGTGGGTTTCATTAATGCCTAGCATCAGGTATACTTTCAGCGAAAAATAATTTAAATGACTGCATAAAGTTACACACAAGACAACATTAACTGGACTTGGAATTTTAAGTTCCTTAATATTCTAATCTTAAGTTACTGCTTAGAGGAAAACCCAATCCCTACTTTTTAAAACAGAAGAAACTAGAGATGGGCAAAATATGTTTATATATAGAGAGAAAAATTTTAAATAAGTTCTTATAGGCATGATAAAGCTGAATTTCACTAAGTCTAAAATTAAAATACAATTTAAGGAAACATTTCAAAACAGACTTAAGGAAAATACACTTTGCATTCTTCCCTTAATAAAAATCAATGTAATGTTAAATACTATAAACTTGCAAAGATGGGTACCTAAGAGGATTTGTGAAGGTAAAAACCAAACTGTTACAGAATTAGCATTACTTTTAAAATACTGTTCTATGTATGAAACTTTCTGATGAAAATGGAAACTCTTCAATCACCTTGATTCTCAAATAATGACACTTAGAGCAGGAGAAATACCACATCACATTAAATCTGACTCTACCACATTAAATTTAGTTGGCATTTTCATGTAAACTAATTTTAGAAGTAATGTAACAACAGATGGCTATACTTTTCAATGTACCAACATATCATAAATTTATAGTAAATACAGTATATCAGAAATGGGTCATTTCCCCTCATGAATAAAACACCAAACAAAAAAAAAAAAGCATATTTCACAGTTATGGAAATGACAATTTCTAAGAAAAACAGAACAGCAAAAACCACTATGATTCCACAGTAGCACTGAGGAGAAAAAGTCTTTCACAATCGATGATTTCTTATAAATACAATTTGTGACTAGAGAAATAGTTCAAAGAACACAATGCAAACATCTAAAGCAACATATATACTTTTAAAACCATATCAGAAAAAAGAAGTCCAAAGGAATAACAATAACTAACAATAAAATAAAATAAAATAATTGTAACCTAAACATTTGTACCCCCATAATATGCTGAAATAAAAATAAATAAATAAATAATAATAATAATAATTGAAAAGTTAAAAAAAAGAAATCCAAAGAATAACTACCAATTTAGGCATAAGGCTAAGCAATCAGCAATGTTAACACACATAATAATAATCAAGTATATATATATATTTTTTTTTTTTTAATGAGATGAGGTTTCACTATGTTGGCTAGGCTGGAATGCTATGGTTATTCACAGGCATACAAGATCATAGCTTGCTGCATCCTCAGCTCCTGGGCTCAAGTGATCCTACAGGCTCATGCCACTGTACCTGGCCTCATTTTTAATGTGGCTGCCAAGCAACATTTTCATTGTATGAGAAAAGCTCTTGAAAATAAGCTGTAGTTTGTAATTACCACTTTAAAAAACTTAAGATGTAAGTCATATTTTTGCTTCCAGGTCTCTACAGATATAAAAATAATACCTTGTATTTAACCACAGCAAATACAGAAAGCTACATTTGCAATTTATTGTGTCCGATCACAACATTAAGAATACCAAACTCATTCTGTGCTCTGGCTGGAAAAGGCCCTACCGGTTTAATGTCTCGGTGCAAGAATCCCACAGAATGGATGCTTTCAATAGACTCCAAAATCTGTCTACCCAGCCGGAGAGTAGTGCTAATGGTGAACGTGCCCCGGGACTGGCTACGGCGAAGATCTGCCAGATTCCGACCCTGTGGAAACCAAATAAACACTGTCAAATATGGTACTAAAACTATGTTATAAGAGAAGACTGGGAAATTATTCATTTACACTTGAAAAATGTATTAACTGAAATAGCAAGGGTTTTACCCAAATCACGATCCTCTCACTCAACAGAAGAGATTCTCTTAATAAGATGAATGTTTCAGACAAATTTAAAAATAACCAGTTTTTTAGCATATCATGTTTCTGATTCAGCATGTTTCCCTTTATCTCTCATGTCATAAAATATAGACTTGATTATCTGAAACATAAATAACCAAATGTGTATATACATAAAATATATATACCCTGAGCAATTAATTCCTCATTACTGCCTAACGTATATTCCCATATAAGCTACTTAACTTTCCTCCACCAGTTTCCTTATAAAATAAGACTAATAAAACCTATCTTACAGAGTTTGTGAGGATTAAAGAAGATACATGTAAAACTTTAGAATACTGTTTGGTATACAGCAGGTAATCAACAAATGCTAACTATTGTTATTATGACCAAATATGATATGACAAATACTCGATTACTCATAGCAGTAAAGCAATGACCCTGTGCCAAATGTATTACATTCATGATTGCATTTAATCCTCACAGCAACCTAAATAGAAGTTGTGCCTGTTCCTGTTTTACAGATGAGGAAATTGAAGTTCAAAGAGGTTAAATAACGTTAACCTGTTTTCAAATCTCAGTCTATCTGACTCCAAAGTGTTCTTTTCCTACAGTGCTTTTCTACCATATTTTTCACAGTGCTGCTCCACACCAAAAAGGTCCCTTGTTGCTTAGGTGCTAAACCAGTAATCCGAAGAGGAGAACAGGACTATGATCCTGCAGTTCTACCTCCCAAAGAGTGGAGACACTCCCATTATCACAAGGGGACTTAAATATCCCAATCTCTCTACTCCCAAAATGTCGTAATGTATGTTTGGGGACACCATGCCACTAAATACAATCACTTCATCTAAAGACAACTGATTCACTTTTGAAAAAGTAATCAATTCAAGTATCATTCAAAGTAAAATATTAATTACTCTTCAGTGATCTACAAGTTTAAAAATTATAGTAAAGTCAGCAGCCTTTCATGCTTCCTATCTTCTTTTTAAAATGCAGTTTTCCCACAGCATAAATTAACTGGTATTTATCTTTATTATTATTTTTAATCTTAAGGAAGTTTATTGTCCTCTGCATCCCTAGTAAATGTAAAATAAGTGACAATCTAGAACAATGAGTTTTATAACCCCATGAGAGTATCTAATAACTTTTACTAGCATTCCAATAGTTTTTCTTCAAAATCAAAATTGATTGCCAAAATATGCCTAATATTAGAACTTTATTTGTAAATAACTTTTACCATCATAAAGGCTTTCAAAAAAAATAAATTAATTTTGATTTATGATATTAATAATGATTTAAAAGATTTAAGTCTTTTAAAACATAAATCTAATGTATCAATTAGCAAAATCTGAGAAGATAAATACCAGGCCAACAACAGTATGCGGAAAAGCATTACTAACATGGTAAAAACAAACAGGTTTGACCCACCAAATTATACTTCAGAGTAAATACTACTAGTGGTTATTATTTGTCATAGAGAAAAACTAAGAACAATCTATACAGTGGTCCCCTGTCATCCACAGTTTCACTTTCCTGATTTAGGTTATCTGCAGTCAACCATGGTCCAAAATATTAAATGGAATATTCCATAAATAAATAATTCATAAGTTTAAAATTGTGGGCCATTCTGAGTAGTGTGGTAAAAATCTCATGCTATCTTGCTCCATCCAACCCAGGATGTAAATCATCCCCTTAGTCCAGTATATCCATGCTATATACGCTACCTGCCTGTTAGTCCCTTAGCAGTAAACTCCAATAACAGATATAAAGGGTTTGGTGCTATCCCTGGTTTCAGGCATCCACTGGGGATCTTAGAACACATCCTCCTTGGATAAGAGGGGACTTCTGTCAATAAATGAATTGTTAAATAAAATATGGTACAGTCATCTTACTGACTGATATTCAGGCATTTGAAAAAATAAACAATCTTTACATATAGTAATATGGAATGAATAAAAGAAGCAAGTTCATTTTGCCCAAGTAATTCTATAAATTTAACAAGATCCCAATAAAAATATAAGTGGTTTTTTTAACCGAATATTGAAAACATTCTTAAAAGGAGAAAAAAAATAAAATGAACCTCATGTCTCTATCTATCACCCAGAATTAACAATTATCAATTTATGGCCAATCTTTTTCATTTATTAAACCATGACATATTTTCTCTTAAAAAAATGTATTTCCTGAATCTCTCCACTTGGAAAAAAATTAAAAAAGTAATAACCAACCCAATTGCAACATACACCCAGGCATCTAGATTGTGGTCTCTAAATACCATTTTTCCATTAAGGTATCAAGAGCTTAATGGAGAAGTGGCTGATTCCAGACTTGGAACACGAGATATACAGAATAAGGCCAGTACTTGGTGTTATACCAGAAAATAAGGATGTTATCAAAGCCTGCTGTAGTCTAGTCCTGTCAAAATGAATGAGAACCCAACTTGAAGGAAGTCCCACTAGCCAAAGATGGGACAATTTGAATGTTAAAGAGAAAAACAACTGCAATGATTGAAAGACAACAAATATATATTAAATCCATGAGTTCGCAGACTTATATATTTATATTAGGGAACCAACTCATTCTGAAAACTGATAAAATAATAATCGAATATTAGTACTACCTTTCCTATATGAAATGTATCCAGGATAATCTAATAGGAGATGGAGTACTTTTTAAAGAAGAATTCTAGCTAATAAATGAAGAAAGGACAGAACAGTATATTTGCAACCCCCATTAAAATAATGGGTCTAGGCAATGATTACTAATGGGTTGATAAAGTCATTGGTAACTTTAAATTGGATGGATTAGGCTGACAATCTCTGAACCCACTGATCAATCTTAACATCACTAAAAGAGAGACCAAACAATGACTCCTGATGTGATGCAACAGGAAACACACAACCCACCTCTGAAGTATCCTTGCCAAATAAAACAAAACTGAAATCGTATCTAATTATCAGTTTATACGAAAAACGGGGACAGAAGGACATATTAGACACCACCACAGGGAATCAACAAAATCAAGAATATGGTAACTTCTGCATATCAAAAGACTCCATTTTTATGAATGACAATAAAAACAACAAAAAGAAAACTGCAAGAAAGCAAAAGATAAAGGGAGAACCAATAGATTAAAAGAGGTTTAAGCTTACTAGCTGGGCACAGTGGCTGGGCTCACAGCCTGTAATCCCAGCACTTTGGGAGGCCAATGTGGGAGGATTGCTTGAGGCCAGGAATTCAAGACCAGCTTGGGCAAAAACAAGACCACATCACTACAAAAAATAGAAAAATTAGCTGGGCATGGTGGCGTATGTCTTTACTCCCAGCTACCCGGGAGGATGAGACAGAAAGATCCCTTGAGCCCAGGAGTTCCAGGTTGCAGTGAGCTACGATGAGGCCACTGCACTCCAGCCTGGGTGACAGAGCAAGAGTAAGACCTTGTCTCAAAAAAAAAAAAAAAAAAAAAAAAAAAAATCTAGGGAGGAATAGGAGGAAAGAGATACACCTGAAACAAGATTAGCCATATACTGATCATTGTTGAACTGGGATGAGTACACGGTGTTCATTATATTAGTTTCTTTACTTTTTTGTATGTTTAATTTTTCTCACAATAATAAAAAGTTTTTAAAATATGTCAGGCAATCTAGATCTATATTTTTACTTGTTACAGGACTCAAAACTTTTTTTTCCCCTCACTAGGTAACATGCTTATCAAAAATATCACCCTTTTGCTAACTAAGGATGCTCATATAAAGCTTCCATGCTGACAGGATATTAGATGAAACTTTGACAAGTCTTGCTAGGAGAACTGAGACAATTAAGTGTGTACAACTGCTTGAATTCTGTAAGATGTTAAGACCCATTTTAATGATATATAGCTAGAATTTCCACAACAGAGATAGGGTTATTCCTTAAAAAAGTTCAAGGCAGGTATTATGTAAGTGAGTCACCGGGAGGAAGAGAAGAAGGTTAACTTAAGAATAATGAATTTCAGGTTTTAGCTAGGTTTGAGCATCTGAATTTTATTAAACTATATGGGGGAGACCTAGTAGTTATGTTTCATATGTCAAATAAGACAGAGTATTACTATTCTAGCAGTTATAGCAGCTTTATCCTTTTCCCAAATCAAGTCAATCCTAACTAAAAGGATAAGGGTTTAATGGGTTAACTTTTACAACATGCAAGTCAAATGGAAAGGTTCTTGGACAAGTCCATAGCAGCTTGCCAAAGCCAGAAAGGCCATCACTACCTGATATAAACCAGCCCCCTAAGTACTAAGAGCCTTCCCATTTACAGAAAGTAAGATTTTGGTAAGTGCAAGAATAAAAATGAGTATGTGCTGACACTAAGAGAGACTCTGCAGACTAAATAAAGCTCCTCTCCATAATTCTTCAATCAGTAGTAACCTGAAGACAAAACTGAAGAGTCTTCTCTTATTACAGCAAGAATACTGGCCTTAGGGTTCCACACTAAGCTTTAATACCCATCAAATGAGTTAGTTTCAGGAAAACCACGAACCTCCTTGAGCTTCAGCCTCTCCATTTGCAAAATGGGGATAAAACCTGTCCTCTCTTCCCCATTGGGATATGGAAGGATCAAATAAAATGTATGATAAATCCAGGTGAAAACTATAAAATATCATACAAAAAGTTATATTATTACTGGCCAAAGTGAGAGAAAGCAGGGTCTATATTAACGACCCTCAGGGATAGCTGCTTCAAGAAATAAAACTACGCTGGCTTAAGAGATAGTGAATCACATGACTCGAAAAGACTTTAAGGCTACAGTCTACAGAGAGGTTGACATCTTTAGATTTAAATCAAATGCTGAAGGATGGCCAAGAGAAACAAAAAAAGCTCTCTGAGGAGAAGCATTTAGGCCAAGACCTATGTCTCTGAAATTACTGTTTTTAGATAAGTTGAAAGAAACTAAACAAATCAAATGCCCTAAAACGTTTGCTAAAGATGAAAGGAAATCCTGAGAACTCTAAGATAGGTAGCAAGGTGAACTGAGGCTTTTAAACTTAGAGGGTGACCATTGTTCAGGGGTGCATGTGTGTTCAGGGGCAGAGGCAGTGTCAGAGGAAATGGAATGGTTTCCCTCTTCTCCCTCGTGCAGTCATTATTCCAATATTCCCTTTCTGAATTTCTTTCCTCTGATTCCTCAACCCAACTCCACATACATCTAAAGGACAGAGAACAGAGGTGTGTTAATGATGGAAAGAGTGAGAGGAATGGCATTTTTCTTCTATCTCAATTAATGCTTAAATTTTCAAGTGGTCAGGGTTGGTATCTGCTATGGTTTAAACATGTCCCCCAAAGTTCATGTGTTGGAAACTTAATCTCCAATGCAACACCGTTGAGAGGTGTGATCTTTAAGAAATGATTAGGTCATGAAGGTTCTGCCTTCGTGAATGGATTGTCATTAGTGCGGAAGTGGGTTAATTATCTCAGGAGTGAGTTTCTGATAAAAAGGATGAGTTTGGCCCCCTTCTCCACATCCCTCGCACATGCGCATGCTTTCTTGCACTTTCACCTTCCACCAGGGGATGACACAGCAAGAAGGCCCTCGCAAGATGTAGGTCCCTCAATCTTGGATTTCCCAGCCTCCAGAACTGAAAGAAATAAATCTCTGTTCTTTATAAATTGCCCAGTCTCCGGTATTCTGTAGCAGCATGAAACAGACTGAGACAGTATTTAAGAGCATAAATGGAAAATTGGAATCCCTAAGGAAATGAATGGTGGAAGGGAAACGGACAGGAAGAGGGTAAGACTCACATTGGATCTCTCTATCCATGCAGGGATTGAAACTGCAAAGATGACAATCAGTGAAAATACAGGTCAACTAAAATAGCTGACAAGGACAACCATTTCATTTTTAGAAAATCTATATCAAGTCTGTTTAAATACAAGTTCCATCTGCACAGTATAAAACATTCTGAGATGATACCAAGAATGTTATTTTTATTCATATCTACAGTAATTGGGTACTTTGATCAAAACTGAAAGATTTTAAGAGACGTTTTCAAGGTAACGTACCTGCAACTGCATGACCACATAGTTGAATCGATCATTCCTCCCACAGCCAATAAATCTACAAACATGGTCTTTCCCTGGATAAAAAAAAAAAAGAAAGAAAGAAAGAAAGAAAACAGTGGAAAAGAATATACTATGGTTTCTCTTCTAAAAAATTAATAATTTATTTTTCTGTATAGTATTTTATGATTAAATATAAAATATATAAAATATGTCTTGAGAACCTTTAGGATAGGAAATTTATATTATTCAAATTTTCTACCTATCTCCCCTCTCCCCAGGACCTGGACTGCTCCTCGTATGGTCATATAAATGTGTGTGGTTTTTTTTTTTTTTTTTTTTTTGAGACAGAGTCTCACTCTCTTGCCCTGGCTAGAGTGAGTGCCGTGGCGTCAGCCTAGCTCACAGCAACCTCAAACTCCTGGGCTCAAGCGATCCTACCGCCTCAGCCTCCCAAGTAGCTGGGACTACAGGCATGCGCCACCATGCCCGGCTAATTTTTTCTATATATATAGTTTTTAGTTGTCCAGATAATTTCTTTCTATTTTTTTTAGTAGAGACAGGGTCTCGCTCTTGCTCAGGCTGGTCTCGAACTCCTGAGCTCAAACAATCTGCCCGCCTCGGCCTCCCAGAGTGCTAGGATTACAGGCGTGAGCCACCGCGCCCGGCCTATAAATGTGTGTTGAATGAATAAATAAACAAATGAAAACATAAATGAAGAAACAAATGTATAGTAATTTATTTAGGAAGGAAAATATTAAGAGGTCAATTCAGATCAACCTGCCCAGATACAATACATATGAAAGCACAGAAAAGCAATAAATAAAAACTATGTTAGGAATATAAATCCTAAATTTTAGATAAGTTCTGCCATTTACTATTATATAATTTCAGCAAGTCACATAATCTTTCTAGGCCTCATTGATTAGCCCAGTGGTTTTCAACCTGAGTTCCACATGTGAAATCCAAGAAGGTGCTGGCTGGGGTATAGAGGGAGCAGAGGTACAACAGATAGAAATCTAGGGCCCTGCCCCCAATTAAACAAAATTATGCAAAAGTCCCAAAAGAGGATCAAGCCTTGTGGGTTCCAGGGCCAGAAGAAGGCACCCAGGCTGGAACACAGTGCCTGAGAGAAGGAAGAGCAGAGTGAGACGGTGCTGAAGAAGGAGATCCTGAAGGATCTTTGTATGCTTTATGATGAGGCCTCTGAACAATACATATAGGTCAGTGTTTTCCAACTCTGGCTGTTTATCAAAATCATCTGGAAAACTTTTTAAAGATTCCTAAATTCTAAGCTGATTCAGAATCTGTACAGAATATGAGCTTTCAAAAGTTCTCTAAATCATTAGTTCCCAACCTTTTTGGCACCAGGGACTGGTTTCATGGAAGATAAGTTTTCCACAAACTGGGGAGGGGGGGCAGTGATAGTTTCAGGATAATTCAAGTACATTACATTTATTGTGCAGTAAACCTCTCTGCTAATGATAATGTGTATTTGCAGCTGCTCCCCAGCGCTAGCATCACTGCCTCAGCTCCACCTCAGATCATCAGGCATTAGATTCTTAAAAGGAGCACGCAACCTAGATCCCTTGTATACACAGTTTACAGTAGTATTTGCGCTCCTATGAGAATCTAATGCCGCTGCTAATCTGACAAGAGGTGGAACTCAGGCGGTGATGCGAGCAATGGGGAGAGGCTATAAATACAGATGAAGCTTTGCTTGCTCACCCACCACTCACCTCCTACTATGTGGCCTGATTCCTAACAGGCCATGGACCGGTACCTGTCCATGGTTGGGGATGCAGCTCTAAATGATCGAAAAGTAAGCAAGGCATGGATAGATATTTGAAAACTACTGCTGGGTAATGACAAACAGCTAAAAGATTTTAAGATAAGGAATAACATACTAAAACATTGCATTTTAGAACATGATTGTGGTGGCAAGGAGAAGGACAGACTAGAGAGAAGTCAATTCTGGAGACAGAAAGTCACTCTGGAGACAGTTACAATATCCTGGGAAAGAGAATAAGGGGGTTGAAATATAAGTATTATAATAGAAATAGATAAAACAGGATACATCTGAGGGATACTACAGATGTAGGTTTTTTTTTTACTAGAAATTGGTACAATTAAATGAAAAGTTATACCAAAATAAGAGAATACAGAAGGTTGTATAGATTTTAAGGGATATTAGAATGTTGCCTTTGAGGACACCCAGCTGAATTCAGAAGACAATTATAATTTCAGGACTTGTGCTGAGACAAAAAGGCTGAGCTCCAGATATACATTGGGGAACCATTAGTTCACGGAAGACAGATGGAACCACAAACATAAATGTAAGATTGACAAGTGAAAGAATAAAATGTAAGAAGAAAAGAAACCTAAGCATATAATCCTGGAAAGTACATTTAAAGCACAAGCAAAAATAAAAGAGCCCCTGAAGAAAATAGAAGAAGAACCTGAGAAGTAGGGGGAAACTCTGAGAAAGGGGTATCACAGAAACTCAGAAAAGCATTTCATGAAGGTGGAAGTAGCCATTGCCAAGTGCTATAAAAAGGCTGAGAAGTGCTAATATAAACAATTAGGAAGTCACTAGTGAGTTGAAGGGGTAGAAGCCAGTTTACAATGGGTTAAAGAGTGAATGGAATATGAAATAATGAGAGTAGACAATTTTTGAAGAAGCTTACTTACAAAGTGAAGAACAGTGACAAGCCAAGAGCTAGAAAGGTCAACATTTAGTAGACCGATAAAAAACTAAAAAAGAATTTGTCCACTACTTGACTTGAAATATAAATAGAATTAATACTCATTTTAGTTAATAATTCCACATTTCTTTTTTGCATCTGGGTTATCAGTTACACATTATTCTCTCACTGTCTGTGCTTTTGTTAAAATGGTTGTAACTAGCAAGAATAGGTACAATGAGAATGCAATAATTCACAACATGTACACTGCATGTTGATCACTTCACATGTATTTTACATATATTTTCAAAACTGTGAAATCTAGAAAGTTGTAATGGAATTAAAGGACAAAATAATGGTCAATTAGCAACTTAACTCTTTTCCTCGGCTTCAAAGAAACAATAAAATATACTTTAAATTTATTGTCCACGCTTCAAGACTCCATCTTCCTAGTATGTAACATTTAAATGCAGTACCTATATTACAAAGATATTTCAACCATCTGAAAACAAAAGACTACTATTATAGGTCATTAAATATGAAATGTCCAATTTCAAATCAAAAATGTAGTTTATTATATCTCAAACAAGAAGCAGTACAATTAATCAAAGTATGTGCCTAAACTATCAACATAGTTTTGCCATCTTAACAGTAGCTTGTTCATGCCAGCAGCTAAGAAACCTGGAGAGTGAGTGGTGATGAAATTGCAAAAGATGTTTTCCACAGCTTGTTGAGAACTGAATATTTTTCCTTGCAAGAAGAAGTCCAGGGCCTGGAAGAAGTGGTAGTCAGTTGACGCAAGGTCTGGTGAGTATGGTGGATGACAGAGAGTTTCCAAGCCCAGCTTCTGTAATTTGAACAGCGCTACTTGTGTGACATGTGGTTGAACGTTGTCCTGCAAGGATTGGCCTGTCTTCTATTGACAAATCTTGGCTGCTTAACTGTAAGCATCCTCATCATTTCATCCAATGGTTTTCAGTAGATAACTGCTGTAATTGATTGACCAGGTTTCATGAAGCTGTAGAGGATAATAGCAGTGCAGGACCACCAAACAGATACCATTAGCTTTTTAGAATGAATACTTGGTTTTGGACTGTGTTTCGGCACTTCATCTTTATCCAACCATTGTGCCGAATGCTTGTGATTGTTGAAAAGAATCCATTTTTCGTCACACGTAACAATACAGTATAGAAACGGTTTGCCTTTATGTCCTGACAACAAAGAAAGGCAAGCTTTGAGACAATTTCTCTTCAGATGCTTATTTAATTCATGTGGTACCCATCTATCCAGTTTCTTTACCTTGCCGATTTGTTTCAAATGGTCCAATATTGTTGGAATGGTAATGTCAAACCTTTCCTCATTCACTTGGTTGAGATGGATTTGCTTCCACTACAGCTTTCAGCCCATAATTATCCACCTTGGTCTCAGGTTGCCCACGTGGCTCATTTTCAAGATTTAAATCACCAGAACAGAACTTCTATAACTATTGACATACTATACACTCATTAGCCACATCCTTCCCAAACACTTTGCTGATATTTTGAGCTCCACACAGCATTGGTTCCACAGTGGAACTCATACTAAAAAATAACACAGATTTTTGATTTATCCATGGTTTCACAAAAATTGCTCTAAAAAAATTTTGAAAGATAATCACAAGCCAAAAACCATGCGTTAGAAAGAGTACCTTCACAATAAAAATAAAACAAGAAGTGTCAAGGTGAAAATGCCAGAAACATCAACTGTCAAACTTAGTACTTAAGAAATCGGACATTTCATACTTAATGACCTAATAACTATAATTACTCTTGGAATGCTTCTTTTGAAATATCTTGATAAAATATACCAAGCACTCCTTATCTCTTGGTACTGAAAACCACCCTACTTTTAAAAAGATAAAAAAGATGGAATTTGAATAAACTGTAGGCTTTTTATTGAGTAATCAAAACACAAAGTCTGCAACAAATTTTCTAGGATTCACCAATACATCTTCATCACTTTAAGTAAGAATTTAATGAGTTTAACAACTCACACTTTATGGCACAGTGTGCTACTGCTCTTATATTTTGTACACATGGAATTAATGAAACTATTTAATAAAGTTAATTCAATAAAAATGTACAAATTTTTGGAAGTATGGGGAAATTACAATTTAATTGGAACAGTAACTTTTCGCCACCACTTAGAACAATTGTTGAAATAACTTTTATACTAACTGGTACATACTTAAGTATCATTCCATTAGTACAGGGACCATATCTATCTTGTTCTGGAATCTAGCACAATAACTGGCAAAGAGTGAAATGCTCAATAAATATTTGTGAATGAACAAATTAACAGATATAATAATAGCTAACAAAATACATATAACATGCAAGCATTTTATGCCATGCTCTGTGTTAAGTGCTTTATATGTATTTAATCCTACTAATAATGTAAGTATTATTATTTTTTCTATTTTCCATATATAGAAATAAAGGCTTAGCAAGGTTAATTATTTGTCCAAAATCACACCTGGAAAATGATGGAGCAGTCTGATTTCAGAGCCTTGGTTCTTAACCATTATGCACAGAAATAACTCAAACAGATTTTAAACTGAAGTAACAGCTTTGTCAATAAGTATTAAAACTAAAAGAAAAATAAAGATTGTGATAGAACACAGACAAGAAGACCTAGTACATGCCAAGTACTAAACTAAAGCAATAGGAATACAAGATAAAGTAAGACCCATGTCCTCAAAGAGTTCACAGCCCAGATACGTAAACAAAAAAAAAATGTAATACAGAATGATGAGTTCTATAATATTACAGACAAACTTCTATGGATATACAGAAGATTCCAAAATTTTGTTTACAAGGCTTCATATGAGAGGTTGCTAGATTTTAAATTTAAGAGGGGAGTATTCTAAGAGAAGAACACTCACACAGTCATGAAGGATTCAAGCGTATATGAAAGATGATTAAAGAATGACATCAGGAAGATGGTTGGTGTTTGTCCCCAGGCAAACTCTTGAACTTGAAGACAGGTCTTTTGAAATAACACAGGCAGACAAATAAAAGAAAAAAGAATTAAAACGAATGAAGAAAGCCTATAGGATTTGTGGGACACCATTAAGCAAACAAATATTCATATTATGGGCATTCCACAGAGAGAAGAAAGGGAAAAGGTGAGGAAACATATTTAATGAAATAGTAGCAGAAAACTTCCTAAGTCTTGAGAGAAATGGATATCCAGGTCCAGGGAGCTCAAAGAGCCCCATATAGATTCAACACAAACAGGTCCTCTCCAAGACACATGATAATCAAATTGTTAAAAGCAAAGACAAATGAAGAATCCTAAAAGCAGCAAGACAAAAACATCCAGTCACATATAAGGGTATCTCCATTAGACTAACAGTGGATTTAGCAGCAGAAACCTTACAGACCAGGAAAGGAAAGGATAATATATTCATAGTGCTGAAAGAAAAAAAAAAAAAAAAAGCCCTGTCAACCAAGAATTTTATATCCAGTGAAGCTATTCTTCAGAAATGAAGGAAAAACAAAATCTGTCACAAACATCAAAAACTAAGGGAATTGATCACCACTAGACCAGGTTATAAGAAATGCTCAAGGAAGTATCACATCTGCAAGTGAAAAGATAATAACCACCACCATGAAAACACACAAAATTATAAAACTCACTGGTAGGAACCATACACAAAGGAGAAAGAGAAAGAAATCAAAACTTATCACTATAGAAAACCACCCAACCACAAAAATAAACAATAAGAGAGGAGGTAAAGAACAAAGAATATATGAAACAACTAGAAAACAATAAAATGAGAGGAGTAAGTCCTCCTCTATCAATAAGAACCTTGAATGGAAAAAGATTAAATTTCCTATTTAAAAGAGACTGGCTAAATGGATTTAAAAACAAAACCCAACTATATTCTACCTCCAAGAAACTCACCTAATCTGTAAGGACACACACAGACTGAAAGTGAAGGGAGGGAAAAAGATATTCTATGCAAATGGAAACCAAAAGAGAGCAGGAGTGCTTATATCAGACAAAACAGACTTCAAGTGAAAAGCTGTAAAAAGAGATATAGAAAAAGACATATAACGATAAAGGAGTCATTTCAGCGAGATAATATAACAAGCATAAATATATATGCACCCAACACCAGCACACCAATATATAAGGCAAATATTATGAAATCTAAAGGGAGAGATAGACCCCCCCCAATGCAAGAATAGTTGGGAACTTCAACACTCCACTGTCAGCACTGGACAAATCATCTAGACAGAAAATCAACAAAGAAACAGATTTCAACTGCACCACAAACCAAACAAACCTAACAGATATTTACAGAACATTTCACCGAACAGCTACAGAATACATATTCTTCTCATCAGCACATAGAACATTCTCCAGGACTGACCGACCATATGTTACAACAAAAAACAAGTCTCAAAGACTCCATACCATTCACAGTTGCTACGAAGAAAATAAAATACTTAGGAATATACTTAACCAAGGAGGTGAAAGATCTCTACAAAGAGAACTATGAAACACTGAGAAAAGAAATTGCAGATGATACAAACAGAAAAACATATCATGGTCAGGAATCAATAGAATCAACACTGTTAAAATGTCCATACTACCCAAAGTGATTTACAAATTCAATGCAATCCCCATGAAAATAACAACGTCATGTTTCAGAGATCTAGAAAATATAATTCTACGCTTCATTTGGAACCAGAAAAGAGCCTGAATAGCCAAAGTAATCTTAAGCAAAAGGAACAAATCAGGAGATATCACAATGAATAAACAAAGCCTACAAGAAAAATGGGATTAGGTAAAGAGACCAAACATAAGAATTAAATGCATTCTTGAGGGTGAAGAAGAAAACACATAAGAGTTGGAAAATCTATTTGAGGGAATAACTGAGGAAAATTTCCCTGATCTTGCTAGAAATTTAGATATCTAGGTACAAGAACCTCAATGAACACTTAGGAGATTCATCGCAAAGATGTAATCACCACAACACACAGTCATTAGATTGGTCAAAACTAACACAGAAGAGGAACTTCTGCAAGCCATAAGGCAAAAATATCAGGTAAGAAAGGAAAACCCATCAAGCTAACTGTAGACGTCACAACTGAAACCTAATAAGCCAGAAGGGATTGGAGCCCCATCCTCAGTATTCCTAAACAGAATAATGGCCAGCCTAGAATTTTGTATCCTGCAAAACTAAGTTTCTTATAGGAGGGAGAAATAAAGACTTTTTCAGACAAGCAAACGCTGAGGGAATTTGTCAAGACCAGACCTACCCTGCAGGAAGTACTCAGATCTGCATTATACATCAATCGGCATGATAGAAACCAACTAGTGTAAAATCATCCAAAAGCTAAGCTCAGAGCTTGTATAAAATAATGGCTCAAGAGGTAAAAACAAAGCAATAAGGTTCTACTTAACAGGATGTATAGAAATGCATCCCACTTATCAATTCTTTCAATAAATGTGAATGGCTTGAATTCCCCACTTCAAAAACATAGGTTGGCTGAATGGATTAAAAAGAAAATACAAGCCAAGTACCTGCTATCTCCAGGAAACACATCTAACCCACAAGGACTCGCTCAGACTCAAGGTGAAGGGATAGAAAAAAAATATTCCAAGGAAATGGAAATCAAAAGAAAGCAGGTGTAGCCATTTTCATATCAGACAACATAAACTTCAAATCAATAATAGTAAAGAAAGACAAAGATGGTCATTACATAATGGTAAAGGGAATAATTCATCAAGAAGACTTAACAATCTCAGATATTTATGTACCCAACCAAGATAGGTGTGCCCAGAGTATAAAGCAAACCCTACTAGATCTAAACAAAGTGATAAACAGCAACATTATAATTGCTGGGGACTTCAACACCCCACTGACAGAACTGGACAGATCCTCCAAGCAGAAAATAAATAAAGAAACACTGGCCTTAAATGGGACTCCAGAGCAAATGGGCCTAACAGACATTTATAGAACATTCTACACCACAACTAATGAATATACATTCTTTTCACCAGCACATGGAACATTCTGTAAGATTGATCACATCTTACACCACGAAACATATCTCAACAAATTCAAAAAAATAGAAATTACCATGTATCATCTCAGACCATAGTGGAATAAAATTAGAAATCAACTCCAACAGAAACACTTAATTCTACACAAAGTCATGGAAATTAAACAACCTACTGCTGAACAATTTATTGGGTTAAGGAGGAAATTAAGGTGGAAATCAAAAGATCTCTCAAACCAAATGACAAAAGGGACAAAAGTTATCAAAATCTGTGGGATTCAGCAAAAGCAATCCTAAGGGGAAAATTCATAGCCTTAAATGCCTACATCAAAAAGACAGAAAGATCACAAATCAACAGTTTAATGAATCATTTCAAGGAACTAGAAAAGAAAGAGCAAACCAAACCCAAATCTAGCAGAAGAAAAGAAATAACTAAGGTCAGAGCAGAACTAAATGAAATTGAAAACAAAAAAATAATACAGAAGATTAATGAAACAAAAAGTCTTTGAAAAGATAAACAAAATTGATAGATCTCTTGCTAGATTAAGCAGAAATAGAAAAGAAAGGACCCAAATAAGTTCAATCAGAAATGAAAAATGAGATATTACAACTGATACCACAGAAATACAAAATATCATCTGTAAATACTATGAAGATCTCTATGCATATAAACTCAAAAACATTGAGGAAATGGACAAATTCCTGGAAACACGCAACCTCCCAAGGCTCAATCAGAAAGAAATAGAACTCCTGAACAGACCAATTATGAGCAATGAAATTAAAGCAGCAATCTTCCTACAAAAAAAAATCCCAGACCAGATGGTTTCATAGCCAAATTTTATCAGATCTACAAAGAAGAATTGGTACCCATACTGCAGAATTTATTTCATAACATCAAGAAGGAAGGAATCCTCCCCAACTCATTCTACAAAGCCAGTATCACCTTGATACCAAAGCCAGGAAAGGACACAACAAAAAAAGAAAACTATAGACCAACATTCCTCATGAACATAGATGCAAAAATCCTCAATAAAATTCTAGCACATTGAATTCCACAGCACATCAAAAAAATAACCCACAGTGACTAAGTGGGCTTCATCCCAGGGATGCAAGGATGGTTCAACATATGTACTTCCATAAATGTGATTCATTACATAAGCAGAAACAAAAACAAAGATCATATAATCATCTCAATAGATGTAGAAAAAGCATTTGACAAAATTCAGCACCCTTTTATAATGAAAAACTCTTCACAAAATAGGCACAGATGGAAGATATCTTAAAATTATAAAAACCATATATGACAAACCCACAGCAAGCATTATACTGAATGGGGAAAAGTTGAAAGCATTCCCCCGAAGAACTGGAACAAGACAAGGATGCCGACTGTCACCACTCCTATTCAACACAGTGCTAGAAGTCCTAGCCAGAGGAATCAGGCAAGAGAAAGAAATTAAGCGTATCCAAATGGGGAAAGAGAAGGTCAAACTATATTGCTCTTTGCTGATGATATGACCATATATCTAGAAAACCCCAAAGATCCCTCCCAGAGACTCCTGGAATTGATAAATAAATCCAGCAAAGTCTCAAATTACAAAATCAATGTACAGAAATCAGTAGCATTTCTATATACTAGTAAATAGTCAAGCTGAGAGTGAAATCAAGGACTCAATACCATTCAGAATGGCTACAAAGAAAATAAAATACCTAGGAAAATATTTAAACAAGGAGGTGAAAGATCTTTACAAAGAACTATGAATCACTGAGGAAGGAAACTGCAGATGTTGTAAACAAATGGAAAAACATATCATACTCACGGATCAGCAGAATCGACATTGTTAAAATGTCTATACTACATTTACGGATTCAATGCAATCTCCATCAAAATACCAACATCATTTTTCACAGATCTAGAAAAATAATTCTACACTTTGTTTGGAACCAGAAAAGAGCCCAAATAGCTAAAGCAACCTTAAGGAAAAGGAACGAATCTGGAGGCATCGCTTTACCAAACTTTAAGCTATACTACATAAGGCTATATATAGTGACCAAAACAGCATGGTACTGGCACAAAAACAGAGACACAGACCAATGGAACAGAGCAGAGAACCTAGATGTAAAACTGTCCACATATTGCCATCTGATCTTTGACGAAGTAGACAGCAATATACACTGGGGAAGTGAATTCAATAAATGGTGCTGGGAAAATTGGATAGTGACATGTAGAAGATTGAAACGGGATCCACATATCTCACCACTCATAAAAATTAATTGAAGATGGATGAAAGACTTAGACCTAAGGCATGAAACCACAAGAATTCTGAAGGAAAATACTGAAAAAACTCTTCTAGATATCGGCCTAGGCAAAAAATTTATCAAGAAGACCCCAAGGGCAATCACAGCAACAACAAAAATAAATAAATGGGACTTGATTAACCAAAAAGCTTCTGCACAGCCAAGGAAACAATCAACAAAGCAAATAGACAACCTACAGAAGGGGAGAAAATATTTCCATACTATACATCTGATAAAGGGCTATTAACTAGAATCTACAAAGAACTCAAGCAAAACAGCAAGAAAAAATTCAAACAACCCCGTTAAAAAGTGCGCAAAAGACATGAACAGAAGCTTTTCAAAAGAAGATAGACTAATGGCCAATAAACATATGAAAAAATGCTCAATGTCACTAATTATTAGAGAAATGCACATCAAAACCACAATGAGATAACACCTAACCCCAGTGAGAATGGCTTTTATCACAAAGTCCCAAAACAATAGATGCTGGTGTGTATGTGGAGAGAAAGGAACACTTATACACTGTTGGTAGGACTGCAAACTACTACGACCTCTATGGAAAATAGTATGGAGATTCCTCAAAGAACTAAAAGCAGACCTACCATTTTATCCAACAATCTCACTACTAATTTTTTAAACATACAGTTTAACGTATTTAACACATGTATAGATTCATATAACCACTACCTCAATCAGGAAACAAAACACTTCCACAACCCCAAAACTCCCTTGTGCCATCCCTTTGTAGTCATGCCCTCCCTCTACCCCTAACCCTTGGCAACCACTGATTTGTTCTCTATTATTATTAAAATTCTGACTTTGGGAAAATATGTCATATAAATGTAATCATATAGTATATAACCTTTTGAGACTAGTTTCCAGATTTATCCAAGTTGTTACATGTATTCATAGTTCATTCTTTTTTATTCCTGAGTAGTATTTCATTACATGTATATACCACAGTTCATTTCTCCATTCACTCTTTGGAGAACATTTCTTGGCAATTAAAGATAAAGCTGATATAAATGTTCATACACATTTTTGTATACAGATAAATTTTCATTTCTCAAAGTTAGAAGCCTAGCAGTGGGATTGCTGAGTCATATGGTTAAGCCCATACTTCACATGTAATAAGTATATGTTCAACTCTTTTACAGAGTTGCTGTACCATTTTGCATTCCCTAGAGCAATGTGTGAAGGTTGCTCCGCATCCTCATCAATACTTGGTATTATCGACATTTTTAATTTAAGACATTCTAATGATGTGCAGTGGTATCTCATTTTCCATTCTCTTAATGTTTAGTTATATTAAACATCTTTCCATAAGCTCATTTAACACTCTATATCTTCTTTGAAGTACGCCAAAGCTTATTAAATATTTTTAATTAGATTGTTTTCTTATTGTTGAGTTTTCATAGTCCTTTTTGTATTCCAAATATTTAAGTGCTTTGCAGAAATGTGATTCGCAAATATTTTCTCCCAGTCTGCAACCTGTCCTTTTATCTGCTTAACAGTATCTTTTGCAAATAAGTTTTTAATTTAATGAAGTCCAATTCATCAATTTTTTTCTTTTATGAATTATATTTTATAGTATTCGGCATAGAGATTCTGTATATATTTCATTACATTTACACCCAAGTATTTCATTTTTTTGGAGCTATTGTCATTTTTTAAAATTCAGTTTTCAATTGCTCATTGCTAATATATAGAAATATGATTGCTTTTTGTAGTGTGAGCTTGTATTACTTGCTAAACTCATTTATTATAGGAATCTTTTGTGGATTCCTTGGAATTTTCTACATAGACAATCATGTCATCTGCAAATAAGGACAGTTTTATTTCCTCCTTTTTAATCTGTATGCCATTATTTCTTCATGCATTTTTGCTGCACCAAACTCATTGTCTTCTTGTTCTGAGTCTCTGACGACATAAATGTTAGACCTTTTGATGTTGTCTCACTGGTCCCTGAGGCTCTGTTTCTTTTTAAATGCTTTTTTCTCATTGTTCACATTAGATAATTTCTGTTGATCCATTTTCAAGTTCACTGACTCTTTGATCTGTCATGTCCATTCTGCTATCAAACCCACCCAGTGAGTTTTTCATTTGTTATTGTATTCCTTGGTTCTAAAAATTGCATTTAGTTCTTCTTTATGTCCTCTACTTCCTTGCTGGGACTTTCTATCTTCCCATTTATTCCTGGAGCATAGTCACAATAGCTGATTTAAAGTATTTTTTCATATAATTTTAAGATCTGTATGATCCTGTCATTAGCATCCATTTTCTATCTTTTTCCATGTAAGTTCACATTTGTCTCATTCTTTTTACGCTGAGTGATTCTAGATTGTATTCTGGACATTTGGAATATAATGTTAAGAGACTCTAGGTTTCATTTAAGTCCCACCTAGAATATTGGTATTTTTGTTTTAGCCAGTAATTGACCCAGTTGAGTTCATGCATTCTGACCAGCCTTCTGTCGGTTGTATTTCTAATGTCAGTTCAATTTTCAAAGTCTTTGCAGTTATATTTAATATGTTCCATAAGTGCTCCGTGCAGCTTCCAGCCTGGGATGTGGGCAGTGGTCTATCCCATAATTCAATTCTCAATGTCTCTATATGCTGTTTAGGATCAGACCCATGCATGTACCACTTGGAAATCAGCTCAGGAGTCCATAATCAACTTTAAGTGGTCAGTTTCACGAGCTCCTCCCTCTTCTGCAATATTTCAGTTTTTTGGGGCTCCCCTTTTCAAGCCTTCCAGCAGAAAGCTGAGGCTTTATTGACTTCACTCTGCAGTATACTTCCCATGACTATGCCCACACATCAGGGCCAAGCAACAGAAGGGCAGAGGGAAAAGAAAAGCAACGGGGATTTGTCCCATTTCTTCAGACCACAGCTCCTCTAATCTGAGAGGAAAGGTCCCCTCTCTCTGAATTTTGCTTCTGCCTGCCCCTATTAAGGCCACTGCAGCCACTACCAAGGATTGCTTGAGGCCTGGGTGCAAGAGAATGAAGAAAAGAAAAAAAAGAAAGAAAGAAAAAGAGAAAGATGTGGAATTTCCACATTTTCTCTGAGCATTAGGAGACCCCTTTCCTGCTCAAGTCAGAACTAGAAGACTTTTCCCAGTGCTTTTTCTGTCCATGTTAATGCCCACTTCCAAGTTTCAGGATACATTAAATTCAGGCTGGGGCACGCCAGAAGAAAAAAATGGTAAACTCACCGCTGGTACAGTGGTACTTTGAATTCTGATCTTCTTCCCCAATTTCCCTCCTACTATTTACTTTTCAGAGTCCTCAAATAGTCACTCCAAGCATTCTGTCCAGGTTTATAGCTGCATTCGGTAGAAGAGACAGGGTGAAGTGTGCTTACTCCATCTTATCTGGAACCAGAACCTGGACTACTGTTTTTCATAACAAACCTTACAGAACTGATTATTTTAAACTGCTTGAACAATTTTGATTTTAAGATTGGTGGGGGCGGGGGGCGGGGGGCGGGCTGGAGACAGAGTCTCACTCTGTTGCCTAGGCTAGAGCACCGTGGTGTCATCCGAGCTCACAGCAACCTCAAACTCCTGGGCTAAAGCGATCTTCCTGCCTCAGCCTCCCGAGTAGCTGGGACTACAGGTGTGCCCCACTACCACCTGGCTAATTTTTCTATTTTTAGTAGAGACAGAGTCTCGCTCTTGCTCAGGCTGGTCTTGAACTCCTGAGCTCAAGCAACCCTCCCATGTCAGCCTCCCAGAGTGCTAGGGTTACAGGCATGAGCCACCGTGCCCAGCCAAGAAATTAAAAATTAAAAATAAATAAGTCCTGTTATAATCTTATTGAGGAAGAGGGAAAAAGTAGGATCACTTTTTTAAAGCATATATACTTCAGGACATTAAATGTTTAAAAAGTGAAGTTCTTAATTGTACTTTGTTTTATTTCTTTGAATCTTGCTTTACCTATGGATTTTTATAAATATCAGGACTATTATACATTTTTTCAAAGAAGAAAAAAGGTAGGAGCTATCTAAAGTGTAAGACAGAGGGAGTAGTGGGCAGGTGAGAGTATATAAACTTTAAGAAACTGAAACAGTTCAGGATTACCAGCACTCTGAGTATAAGACCAACAGTTTCAACAGAAGAGGCAGGAGAAGCAGGCAGGGGTCACTTCAGTGTTTTTTAGTATGCCGTACTAAGAGAAGGGAAAGGCCCTGAATTGTTTTAGCAAGGATTGGGGAGCGGCGTATTTGATCAGGATGTTTGAAGGATCGCTCCTGCTATACAACATTAAGGTGGGCAAAAAATGAGTCCTAGTGATTGAATCTAATGAGTCACATCAAGTTGTAGAACAGAATATATAGCATGATTCCATGTTATTGGGGAGGTTGTTAAAGGAGGGAGATTTTATACATACATATACACATATAATCATATAGATGATTTTATGTATTATTACATATATCATATATAAGATTTTATATATGTGTTTATATGTATATATATGTATACCCAGATATGATTATAATATGGATAGAACATTTCTGGAAAAAAACACAGGAAACCAGCAACAGCAGTTAACTTTGAAGAAGGAAAGGAAATGAGAAAAAAAAACTTTTACTTTTCACTTTATTCTGTTGATTTTTAAATTTTTTACTGTGATCCTTTATACGCTTAAAAGGTTTTATAAAGGCTTTAAAAAGGTTTATAAAGAAATGGAGGAGCCAGGTGTGGTGGCGCATGCCTGTAGTCCCAGCTACTTGAGAGGCTGTGGCAGGAGGATCGCTTGAGCCCAGAGCCCAGGAGTCAGAGTCCAGCATAGGAAACACGGCAAGATCCTGTCTCTAAAAAAAAAGTTTTTTAAGTAAAGAAATGGAGGGAGGCCTTACGCATCAACTGTATTAGATATCTATGATATTAAGACAAGATAAAGTATGAATGACCCTAACATTCAGTAGCACTATTCTATCATGTAGTTAGCACTCACATGCTACTATAGCTCTCCCCCTACATAAGATATTAAAACTATTTATAAAGTAAGTTCACAACAAAAAATAGCTTTTAATTACATTACACTACACTGTGCTATTTTCAAGCAGCCAAAAATTTAAAGAGAATAAATAAGAATTGATGTTGAAGATAATTAAAATTACCATTATAGTACATATTTACTATGCTAGAAATATGTTTGCACTATTCTTTAAAATTTCTCAAGCACTAATTTATAAAGGGAAAAAGTAAAAGATCCTCTCCCTCTCTGACCCCTCTAATTCTAATCCCCTCAAGGGCTTCTTGAGTTACATATAATTCCAAATGTTCTTTGTCCATATGGAGCATATACAAATGTGTGTGTGTGCATGGATATACATTATATTCCATTTAAGGAAATGAATCTCTTCTCCTTAAAATAATCTAGACCTATTCTATTCTCTACATGTCCTTTTTCTAAACCAAAACAGTGTAATAAATGAACAAATCCCCAAGCCTGCAGATAACATTAAATCTTCTAAGTAGAGAAATGTTAAAATGAACACATCGAACAGATAAAGTTTTCAGAGACTTCCTAATACCCTTTGATGCAACGATGAACATCAATAACAGCAAGCAAAAGTTACTTTAGGGGTAAAAAATGCACAGGTTGAAACAAAGGAGCAGATTACAGGTTTATATAAGGCTAAAGGATATAATGAGAGGTAAGGGTGTATCCCTGACTTTTCAAGTCCCAGAGTGCAACTACTATGCTCTCCCACAAAAGGTCTCTTTGGAGTAACTTTCATAGACAGTCTTCTATACTGGATAAACCAGTGGTCTAATCTAGAAGTTACGTATTTCTTACATTATCATGACTGGGGGGAGGGAGTAGTCATACTTTGCAGCAGTAGCTGAAGACTTCAAGCAGGGAAAGCAGAACAGGTGCAGTTGCTCTCCTGTAATAGTAACCCTTCTTCCCAACTCTCAGCTTGTGCTCTGTAGCCTAAAAGGCAAAAATAAAATCCAGGACCAATATTTCTTTTTTTTTCTTATTATATCTGTCCAATCATTAGGTGTCAAGGACCATTATTTCAGGGTAAAAAAAAGCCCCCAAAAATCAAAACAAAATCACTTCCTCTTTATAGGCTATAAGGAAAAATACAGTTTTCCCCTGCATTTGTATAGGATGAGACAAATGAATTCCCAACTATCTCAATTGAGAATAAAATTATTTGGTTATCAAACAATAGCATTTACTCTATTATTTCTTAGTATTAACAGGATCTTCACTTACTTTTAGAGGATGCAAAGGAGAAAATTTTTAAATAATTAATCCTTTAATTACCTTCTTATCCAAGGGAATATATAAATAGAAAAACCTCAGTTTCAATCAAATTGATGCTTTGAAAGAGTATATAAGAGATGATGCTAATCATTTGCAGCATGAAGTAAGGAGGCTAAAATGGGACAGAAAGGCCAGACAATTTTCTAGTCACCCAATGACTTAAGCAGTGATTTTTAAATACAGCAAATTTCATTAGATTGAGCATACTATGGAAGGAACACACATAAAAATTAACATGAAATTACATCTATAGAATATTTTCAAAGAAAAACATTTTTTTACACTTAAGTATATATATTTATATCCCAATTGGAAGCAAGTAAACAATGCATAAACTTTTAAAGATCCTAAAGACTTCCTTTGATAAAAAGACATACTAAGCATAAATATAGTTAAGTCCTCACATAACATCATCAATAGGTTTATGGAAACTGCAACTGTAAGCTAAATGACAGAGGAGTGAAGTCATAGGGCAAACTACTACCCCTAGAATTGGAAAGACAGGCAGATACAGAGAATCACAAGTACCAGAGCAGAAACCCCCACAGAAACTAGTGCCAGGGTAGGGAAACCTGAACTGTAATTCATGAATTGCTGGAGGCCAGGTGTCAACAAGCCTGAGAGTTAAAAACTCTAGGGGTACCCAGTTTTAGGGTGGACCCCCACACTTCTGTGAGATTTACCTCCAGGAGTTATACCAGGTCCTCACAGTATATATCACAGAACAATTCTCTCATGCTGGTTCCAGCAGGGGGAAGAGAAAAGGAACCATTTTAAAATATGCCAGAACACTCTGTTCTTAACAAGGTCTGCCCTCAGGAGAAATAAGTTAATCAGAGCATAACCTGCTGAGGTTTCGACTGAAGCTTAACTGACCTCGGGGAAGAGAAATACCCAACTCCAGCCTACCCTAACCATCCTATCCCACCTAAGGGGGTGTGAGTATGGGACTGAGAAGCACTTGTGAAGTTCACAGACCAGAGAGGCATAGGCTCGCTAAAAGATTGAGACCAAATCAGAGGACTATAGAACACTTCTTCTCTCCCCATGCTTTACGTTACTAAAGGTCTATTTACAGCCATTCCTTTTACTCAGTAATGTCTAGCTCTCCAGAAAAATATACAAGGCATATTAAAAGGCAAAAAACACAATGTGAAGAGAGGACAAACATCAGACTGGGATGTTGGAATTATAAGACCAGGAATTCAAAACAACATTGATTAATACGCTAAGGGCTCTAACGGATGTAGGAAGCATGTAAGAAGAGATGAGCAATGTAAACAGAGATGGAAATCCTGAAAAAGAACCAAAAAGAAATGCTAGAGATCGGGGAGGAGCCAAGATGGCAGACGAGAAAAGCCACCAGTCAGAGTGTCTCTGCAAAAAGACGAATTTTAGAAGAAAGAGGAAACTAGCTAGCAGAGAAACATAGATCGGGTGAGGGCCGGAAGGAAGGGTGCCTGAAACTACAGGAGACTCCACGGGAAGATGTTGCGGAGGAGAACTGGAAGGAAAAAGGTCCCAAGAGGCTTGGAGACCAGCGACAAGGGTAGGTGGAGCGGTTAGCTTCCCCCTCCTTTGCATCTCGGACTGTTGGTGGGCTCCTGAGCAGTTGAGAGACCTGCTGACACCAGCCCAGAGACAGCTGCCGCCAGTGAGCAGTAGCCTCTTGCGGACTCAGCGCTGGGCTCCTAGCCCCCTTGGGGCACTTCCCCAGGCGCAGACCCGAGCCTATTGGCAGATGCCATAATGCTCCATTCTCTCCTTCCCCCTCCCTACCCATGGGTGCCCAGAGAGACAATTTAGCCATCACACAGAGGCATCTCCAAGGAACGGGGCCTTTCCTTTTGGGGCCCTACAGCAGACTGAGGGGTACTCAGACTGCGAGTTCCCTACCCGCCGGCCCTCCCAGGTGCTACTTGCCGGGGAACTCCAGCAGAGTGGGGAAAATCCCGAGGTGGAGTGAAATCGATCCAGCTTGGGCACCCTGTAGGTGATTCAAGACCAGCACCCCTCCCCCTGGCAGGGTCAGGGATTGATCTCCAGGGTCCAGGGGACAGGCCTGCAGACCAGACCCCGTACACCCAGGTCAGGATCGCACTGCCCTGGGGCACAGAAGAGAGATCTGTAAAAGAGCCTACTGAGGAGTGTGTGCCTTCAGGGGCAGATCAGCCTGCCGGACCGGCAACCCTCCTCCCAAAAAAGGGCTGTGCACCCAGCTCAGGCTACGATCCTGGGTAGGGAACCTCCCGGCCCACATCACAGCCAGGGGAGATCGATCAGCCTGAGGTCCCGCTTGCTGGCAGAGGCCTGAGAGAGGCCACTGAGATGGGGAGAGTGGAGGGGAGCGAGACCTGCTCCAGAGTGCGGGTCTTGGAAAGTCCCACCCCCCAAGCCCAGACTTTCAGCTGAGTGGAGCCATTTCAGCCCCTCCCAGCAGCTTTGCACAGAAACAAAGAGCAGACCTTTGACCCCTGCTAACAGCAGTTGTGGAGCCTGAGGGCAGGCTTACCCAATCCAGCCCCACCCAGACTCACTCCCGGTCCTGCCCCCACTGAGGTGGAGAACAAGGACACACCTGGAAGTCCCAGGGCCCCACCCACCACCCGAGGCACAACAGGGCCTCTCTAGAGGAATAAGAGCTAGCTACAGGACCCAAAAACAGCACGCTCCTCCCTGCAAGTGCCACCTACTGACAGGGAGGTCATCCTGCACACCTTTTTACTGCATCTACCAATTCATCATAAAGGTGTGGTCGAATCTCACCCACAAACACCACCTACTGGCTCAGAGACTAAACAGGGCGTGTCATTATCCAAACGAAAATCTAAAGGCAAGAAGGTACAACTGATCCAGATGGGAAGGAACCAGTGAAAGAACTCTGGAAGTATGAAGACTCAAACGGAAAGCACACCCCCAAAGAGGAACAACAGCTCCCCAGCAATGGACATTAACCAAACTCAGAACACTAAAATGACAGAAGAATAATTTCAAACATGGATTGTAACAAAACTGAATGATATGCAAGAAAAAATGGATAACCAACACAAAGAAACCACAAAAAAAATCCAGGACTTGGAATTCACTAAAGAAATTGAAATATTAAAGAAAAATCAAACTGATCTCCTGGAAATGAAGGACTTACACAGGGAACTACAAAACACAGTGGAAAGCCTCAAGAACAGGGTAGCTCAAACAGAAGAAAGAATCTCAGAGATTGAAGACAACTCGTTCCAATTAAATAAGTCAGTCAAAGAGAGCGAGCAGAAAATTAAGAGAAAAGAAACAAGCCCACAAGAAATGTGGGATTATGTGAAAAAACCAAACCTGAGGGTGATAGGGGTTTCGGAAGGTGAAGAAGAAAACACTCAAGGGCTGGATAAGCTATTCGAAGAATTAATAGAGGAGAATTTCCCAGGCCTTGCTAAAAATCTAGATATACAGGTACAAGAAGCTCAACGGACCCCAGGGAGATTCAATGCAAATAGGAAGACACCATGTCACACAGTCATCAGATTGACCAAAAAAGCCACTAAAGAGGCCCTTCTACAAGCTGTAAGGCAAAAGAAACAACTAACATACAAAGGAAAGCCCATCAGAATAACTCCAGATTTCTCAACTGAAACCCTACAAGAAGAGACTGGGGACCCACTCTCACTCTTCTGAAACAGAATAATGCCCAGCCTAGAATCTTGTACCCTGCAAAACTAAGTTTCATATATGAAGGAGAAATAAAGACATTCTCAGATAAGCAAAGACTGAGGGAATTCACCAAGACAAGACCAGCTCTCCAAGAAGTACTCAAAACAGAATTACACAAGGATCACCACAATAAACACTCTTGAATGTGAAACCACTCAAAAGTTAAAGATCGAAGGCTAGATTCCACAATGGCTCAAGAGAGAAAACAAAGCAACAAAATGCAACCCAACAGAATGAACAGTAATTCACCCCACTTATAGGTTCTCTCAAAAAATGTGAATGGTTTGAACTCCCCTCTCAAGAGACACAGACTGGCCAAATGGATAAAAAAAACAAGCCAAGCATCTGCTGTCTCCAGGAAACGCATCTAACCTGCAACGATGCATTCAGACTCAAAGTAAAGGGGTGGAAATCAATATTTCAAGCAAATGGAAGCCAAAAGAAGGCTGGTGTGGCAGTTTTGATCTCGGACAACTTGGTTTTTAAATCAACAAAAGTAATGAAAGACAAAGGGGGTCACTATATAATGGTGAAGGGTACAGTTCAACAAGAAGACATAACAATTATAAACATGTATGCACCCAACTTAGGTGCACCCAGATTCATAAAGCAAACTCTACTTGATCTAAACAAATTGATAGACAGCAACACCGTAATAGTCGGAGACTTCAACACCCCACTGACAGCACAGGACAGATTCTCCAAACAGAAAATTAACAAAGAAATAATGGACTTAAACAGAACTCTATAACAAATGGGCTTGACTGACATTTACAGGACATTCTACCCAAAAACCACTGAATACACGTTCCTCTCATCAGCTCATGGGACATTCTCTAAGATTGACCATATTCTAGGACACAAAGCATGTCTCAAAAAATTTAGAAAAATAGAAATCATACCATGCATCTTCTCAGATCACAGTGGAATAAAAACAGAAATCAACCCCAACAGAAACTCTCATCTCTACAAAAAGTCATGGAAATTAAACAACTTTGTGCTGAACAATTCCTTCATAAATGAGGGAGTAAAGATGGAAATCAAAAGATTCTTTGAACTAAATGACAAAGGTGACACAAGTTATCAAAATCTGTGGGACACAGCCAAGCAGTCCTGAGAGGAAAGCTTATTTCCGTAAATGCCTATATCCAAAAGTCAAAAAGATCACAAATAGACAACCTAATGAATAGACTCAAAGAATTGGAAAAAGAAGAACAGACCAACCCCAAACCCAGCAGAAGAAGGGAAATTAATAAGATCAAATCAGAACTAAATGAAATTGACAACAGGGAAACTATACGAAAGACTAATAAAACAAAAAGTTGATTCTTTGAAAAAATAAACAAAATTGACACACCTTTGGCTAAACTAACGAAAAACAGAAAAGAAAAATCCCTAATAAGCTCCATCAGGAACAAAAAAGGAGAAGTTACAACTGACGCCATGGAGATTCAAGATATAATTTATGAATATTACAAAAACCTTTATGCACACAAACTGGAAAATGTGGAGGAAATGGACAAATTTTTAGAAACACAAAGCCTCCCTAGGCTCAACCAGGAAGAAATAGAATTCCTCAACAGATCAACATCAAGGACTGAAATTGAAACAGCAATAAAAAACATTCCAAAAAAGAAAAGTCCTGGACCAGATGGTTTCACACCCGAATTTTACCACACCTACAAAGAACTGGTGCCTATTCTGCAGAAATTATTCCACAGCATTGAGAAGGATGGATTCCTCCCCAACACATTTTATGAAGCCAACATAACCCTGATACCAAAACCAGGAAAGGACACAACAAAAAAGGAAAACTACAGACCAATATCCCTTATGAATATAGATGCAAAAATTCTCAACAAAATTCTAGCTAACCGAATCCAGGTGCTTGTTAAGAAAATAATCCATCATGACCAAGTGGGCTTCATCCCAGATATGCAGGGATGGTTCAACATACGCAAATCTATAAACATAATTCACCACATAAACAGAAACAAAAACAAAAACCCTATGATTCTCTCAATAGACACAGAAAAAAAGCATTTGACAAAATTCAACACCCTTTTATGATAACGCTTAACAAAACAGGCATAGATGGGGCTTACCTAAAAATGATACAAGCCATTTATGACAAACCCACAGCCAACATCATACTGAATGGGGGAAAACTGAAAGCATTCCCACTTAGAACTGGAACCAGACAAGGTTGCCCACTATCTCCACTTCTGTTCAACATAGTGCTGGAAGTCCTGGCCACAGCAATCAGGCAAGAGAGTGGAATTAAAGGCATACAAATGGGAACAGAAGAGATCAAACTCTATTTGCTGATGACATGATATTATATCTAGAAAACCCCATGGATTCAACCAAGAGGCTCCTGGAATTGATAAATGAATTCAGTAAAGTCTCAGGATATAAAATCAATACACACAAATCAGAGGCTTTCATATATGCCAATAGCAGTCATATTGACAACCAAATCAAAGACTCAATTCCCTTCACAATAGCAACAAAGAAAATAAAGTATCTAGGAATATATTTAACTAAGGAGGTAAAAGACCTCTACAGGGAGAACTATGAAACACTGAAGAAGGAAATAGCAGAGGATGTAAACAGGTGGAAAACCATACAATGCTCGTGGGTCGGGAGAATCAACATCGTTAAGATGTCTGTACTACCCAAAGTGATCTACAGATTCAATGCAATCGCTATTAAAATACCAACATCACTCTTCACAGATGTAAAAAAATTAATTTTATGCTTTGTATGGAACCAGAGAATACCCCACATAGCAAAACAATTCTAGGCAATAAAAACAAAATGGGAGGTATCAACTTACCAGACTTCAAACTTTATTATAAGGCTGTAGTAATCAAAATAGCTTGGTACTGGCACAAAAATATAGCCATTGACCAGTGGAACAGAACTGAGAACCCAGATATAAAACCATTCTCATATAGCCACCTAATCTTTGACAAAGCAGACAAAAACATACACTGGGGAAAAGAATCCTTATTCAATAAATGGTGCTGGGAAAACTGGATAGCCACATGTAGAAGACTGAACCAGGATCCACACCTTTCACCTCTCACAAAAATCAAC
>RJWJ010016606.1:9801-24021 GCA_004363605.1 Indri indri
ATCTTTACCTGTGTTACCCTTTCAAACTTCCTTAACTAAGTATGGAGTTGTTAACTTAACTAAGTATCTACATTGTTGTAGAACCAACTCCATACTTAGTTAAGGAAGTTTGAAAGGGTAACACAGGTAAAGATATCCATGTTCTGCTTGGTTAAGCCTACAGAAGAAATAAGAAATACCAGCACTACTCTGGTGTGTGGTGTGTGTGTGTGTGTGTGTGTGTGTGTGTGTGTGTGTGTGTGTATGTGTGTGTGTGTGTTTGAGTGTGTGAGACAGAGAGAGAGAGAGAGAGAGAGAGAGAGAAGAAAGTCAAATTTTAATGAAGTTCATCAAAATTTGTAACAAAATAGAGGGTTGAGTTGAGCTGCAGAATTCCTTAGATATCACAGACTAACACATCCTAGAATTCTCTCTCTCTCTCTGTCCCCCGATATCATAAATCTCCTCCAGTATCTCTCTTCTTCCTCTTTCCAAACTTAAAAACACAAACAAGCAAAGTCTCTCCCCAACCCACACTCCAATGGCTACTACCTTTCTCTTCCTTCCCCATTCACCTTTTATTCTCTTCTGTACGGAACTCTCAGCCTTCCCCTACATTAATATTAATCTTATTGAATTTTACAGAAGCGAGGAGGAAAGTAGGAGCACTGAAAACCTGATAAATTAAGGTGTATCTTTTATGTTGGCTAAACTGATACTGAGATATTACTATAAATGGTGCTATAATATTCAAATGCTGTTAGCCTATGTTTGTAGATTAATCTAGGTAGTAGAATAGCACAGAAGTACTTTTAGACTTTTTTTAAGAAAATAAAATAAATAGCATCTTTTTGGAGAAAACCAAGCTATCTTAAGTTTATATTCTCAGTCTTGTCCATCTGTCTTTCTCTTTCATGTATAGTGTCATGTAATGGTGAAAGCTTGGGCTCTGAATTTAGGCTGATTGCCTTTAAAGCCTTGTTTTTCCACTTATGAATTGTGTGCCCCTAAGCAAGTTGGTTAGCCTTTCTACACCTGCATTTTCTTATCTGTAACATGGAGGTGATGATAATAGCATTGAACTCACATTTATTGTGGGGACTTAAGGAGATGATATTGGTAATGTACAGTAAGTCTTCAATAAATGTTAACCATTTTTACTTTGATTACTAATACAGAGAAAAGAAGGGTCATAGAGAGGAGCATTTAACTACACATCAGTTTATTTCAGAAATAATGTGTAAAATAGATAGGTATCAGAATTTTTACTTTTGAGTACATTGAAGTACCCAAAGCTAGCAGATCAGCAAAACATCAAGGGATTTTGATGGTGGGTTATCTGGAAATGACATGGTTATTTATCAGCTACAAGCAAGATATAATTACTTAATTGAATTCAGGGTGAAGAGAATTAACAAAATAATTTCCAACAAATAGATTGCTCTTAATAGAGGTGTGTAGTATGATAGTTAGAAACTGATATTGAAAAATAAAAAGATTATTGAGAAAGATATTAACAGGAACCTTAACCATTCATTACAAGTCTTGTTTGATAAGGAATAACTGATTCAGTAAAATGTAATTATGTTTCATTTGATAGAGTTTTCATTTAAAAAAGGCAGTGAAAATATATGGTCTATAGTGAATGTCCAGTCTAATCCATGCTTTACATTTCAGATTAGGTGACTGGTATTCCACCTGTCAACTGTTGGTAGTATAACTGTTATATATTTTAAAGTGGTAAATAAAATTCTTGAAATTTGGATCTGCAACCTAAAGCTATGGAACAGCACTAAATTTTATTTATAGGGTCAAGCCCTCTTACAACTTTATAACAAGTAAACAAATAGTATTCTCTACTTCTCTGAATTAATACCAGACTCAGGCCATTTATTATTTACCACATATTATCTTGTATTATTAATTAATCTTCTCTGGTTTATGACTTGACTCCTCAACTGATATGTAAGTTCCTTGAAGGCAGCAGTATTAGGTCATATAGATGTGACCTAGTGTACCACCTTACACATCAGGCTGTTTGAATCATGAAGAAATAAATAGACAAGCAAAAATCCCTGACATACAGCTTATATTTGTGTGATTTTAGGGGACTTCCCAATTTTTAATTGCTTTTTTCCTTGCTATTGAGTTGTTTGAGTTTCTTATATTTTTTGATATTAACCCCTTATTACATGTATGCCTTACAAATATTTTCTCCCAATCTGTAGATTATCTCCGCATGCTATTAAGTTTTTCCTTTGCTATGCAGAAGCTTTTTAGTTTGATGTAATCCCATTCGTCTATTTTTGCTTTTGTTGTCTGTGCTTTTGGGGTCAAATGGAAAATAATCATTGTCCAGACCAATTTCATATAGTTTTTCCCCTGATTTCTTCTAGCAGTTTTACAGCTTCTGATCTTATGTTTAAGGTTTTTTAAATCCATTTCAAGTTTATTTTTGTAGTTAGTGTGAGATAAGGGCACACATTCATTCTTCTGCATGTGGAAATTCGGTTTTCTCAACACCATTTATTGAAGAGATTGTCATTTTCCCACTGCGTATTCTTAGCTCATTTGTGGAAAATCAATTGAAGGTACATGTGTGGGTTCATTACTGGTATCTGTTTTGCTTCACTGATTAATGTGTCTACTTTTTGGCTAATACCATGCTGTTTTAATTACTACAGTTTTGTAACATAGTTTGAAATCAGGTAGTGCGACACCTCTAGCTTTCTTCTTTTTGCTCATGATTGCCTTGGCTATTTGTGTTTTTTTGTGGTTCGATATAAATTTTATAACTGTTTTTTCTATTTCTATGAAAAATGATGTTGGAATTTTGACAGGAATTACATGGAATCTGTAGTTCACTTTGGGTAGTATAGACATTTTAACAATATTAATTCTTCCAATACATGAACATAGAATATCTTTCTTAAATTTATTTCATTGATGTTTTATAGTTTTCAGTGTATAATTCTTTTACCTCCTCCGTTAAATTTATTCCAGCATATCATGTTTTGTTAGTAGCTATTGGATATGGGATTGTTTTCTTCATTTCTTTTTCAAATAGTTTGTTGTTAGTGTACAAAAATGCAACTGATTTTTATGTGTAGATTTTGTATACTGCAACTTTACCATATTTGTTTATTAGTTAAAACAGTGTTTTAGTGGCATCTGTAGAGTTTTCTACATAAAAGATCATGTAATCATCAAACAATGACAATTTTTCCTTTCCAATTTGGATGCCTTTTATTTCTTGCTTTTGCTTAATTGCTCTGGTGAGTACTTCCAATACTATGTTGAATAGAAGTGGCAAGAATGGGAATCCTCATCTTACTCCAGATCTCAGAGGAAAGGCTTTCAATTTTCACTGTTGAGCATAATGTTAGCTGTGTGCTTCTCAGAATTTGCCTTTATTGTTGAAGTACATGCCTTCTATACCTAATATGGTAAGAGTTTTTTTTATCATGAAATAGTGTTGAATTTTGTAAAATGCTTTTTCTTCATCTAATGAGATAATTATATGGATTTTGTCCTTCATTCTGTTAACGTGACATATGATATTTACTGATTTGTGCATGTTGAACCATCCTTACATTCCAGGGATAAATCCTACTTGATCATGACCGATGATCATTTTAATGTGTTCTTGAATTTTGTTTGCTAGTATTTGTTGAGAATTTTTACATCTGTGTTCATTAAGGATATTGGCCCTTCATTTTCTTTTCTTGTAATGTCTTTGGTTTTGATATCAGGGTAATGCTGGTCTTGTCAAAAGAGTTTGGGAATTTTCCTTCCTCTTCAATTTTTTGAAAGCGTTTGAAAAGGATTGATATTAATTAGTCTTTAAATGTTTGGTAGAATTCAGCCACAGAGACATCAGGTCCTGGGCTTTTCTTTGATGGGATATTTTTTTTTATCACTGATTCAATCTTATTAATCATTGGTCTGTTCAGAATTTCTATTACTTTATGATTCAGTCTTGGTAGATTGTATTTGTCTAGGAATATATCAATTTCTTCTAGGTTGTTTCATTTGTTGATATGTAATTATTCATATTAGTATCTTATGATCCATTGTATTAATATTTCTAGGATATCATTGCTATGTCTCTTCTCTCATTTTTTATTTTATTTGAGTTTTCTCTCTTCTTTTCTTAGTCTAGCTAAAGGTTTGTTAATTTTTTCTTTTCAAAAACCAATTCTTAGTTTTATTGATCCTTTGGTTTGTTTTCGTAGTCTCTGTTTTATTTATTTCTGCCCTGATCTTTATTATTTACTTCTTTCTGCTAACTTTGAACATAGTTTGTTCTTCTTTCTCTAATTTTTTGAGGTATAAAGTTAGGCTGTTTATTTGAGACTCTTTTTTTTTTTTGATGTGTTTACTGCTGTAAAGTTTTTTTGTAGAACTGCTTTTCCTGTATCCCATAAGTTTTGTTATGTTATGTTTTCATTTTCATTTGTCTCAAGATATATATTTAATTTCTGTTTTAATTTAGTCACATTTAATTACTTAACCCATTGGTTGTTCAAGAGCATGTTGTTTAATTTCCATGTATTTGTAAATTTTCTGAAATTCCTCCTGTTATTGATTTCTAGCTTCATACCATTGTGGTTGGAAAAAATACTTGATATAACTTCAATCTTAAAATTACTGAGGCTCTCTTTGTGCCCTAACATGTGATCTATCTTGGAGAATGTTCTGTGTGTACTTGAGAAGAATGTGTCTTTTGGCTGAGTGGAGCCATTGCTTGCCTTCCTGGGTCAAGCCTGTCTAGTCCCTTTGCTTCTCCTATATGGGGCCTGGGGAAGATCTGAATATAACATCCAGGCTGTGTGGGGAAGCTGGCTAAGAAGTCAAGCCTGAAAGAATTGTGGACTGTGTTTCCTACAACATGATGCTCTTGGCTAGTTTCTCTGGTGTGGCACCTCTGTTGGCTGGAATGCAGAGCAACCACCAAGATCCACACACTGGTTGCTGTGAGCTTCATTCCTGTTTGTTTCTAACTGGCCCCAGGTGGTCTAGCTCTGCCAGTGCTCCCAATGTTTCCTATGGGATGAGACAAGAGTGAGCCTCCTACAGAGGGTCCCAGAATGGTGAGGGAACAGAATGTCCACCTCTGTCTCACTTTTACCACCATAGAAACTATGAGCCCAGAGGAGAATATTTTTTGCATGTGGTGCTGTGCCAGCTTGGGGGAGGGGTAGTACAGTCAAAGAAACCATTCCTTTTACCATTCAATCACAGCTTTTCTCAGTTCTGCAGTACAAGGAAATGTTTCAGCCTCACTCCCAAGTTCTGGCATATTCAGGATGGTATTCTTGTCTGGGAATAGTTGTTAGTGGGATTTTTGGTGGGGGACAGTGCACTTGAAGAACTCCTATTCCACCATCTTGCAGATGGCACTCTACTACTGATATATTTTTAATACAGTCGTTATGAATTGAGGCTTCTCTCCCCCAAATAATTCAATAATATAACTTTATTTTTATTTTAAAATCATTCAAAAGACATGAAAAAAAATACTTCCCTTTCACTGGGGTCTTTTTTTGATCCCAGTCTCTCTTCCAGAAGTCTGGAACTACAGCTTTGGATCTTTTCAGATTGCAATAAATTATAAAGTTGCATTTCATAAAATATTATCAAGGAAGTATGTGAAAAAAATTACACAAATATTAATAGTGCTTCTTTCCATTCCTCAAGCGAAACAAAAACTAATCCAAAGACAGTTAGCACTGTAACAAACCACCTGCTTGGCTCCTTGCCTCTGTGTTCGGTCTCCCCTCGCAATTACGGAAACTCAGCCTACACTTGGTGAGCTTGCCTCAGACTCTCGTACGTATTTGGGGGGTCATTTTAGTTCAGAATTTCAATAAGCTACGATACTAGTTCTAATTCCAATTACAGAGGCCCAGAGGCCCTGTTTTGTATTTCTCTGTGTCTGAGTTCCTGCTTTGATAACCAGCCCCAGTTTCTCTAAGACGGGGATCTTGCCTATTCTCATTAGTCCTTGAAGCCAGAGCACCCACACCTTACTTTCTGCTAGATCTTGGAATTTGGGGTGGAAATGGGTAGGGGCACAGACAGAGATATGTCATATTTCCCTCTTCTCACAAATCACATTGTGAATAGCTTCTTAAGCAGCATGGAAACTTAGGTTTCAGTTCCTGGACTAGCATATGCAGGAGACAGGAATGGCCCTGTCTTTGTAGAAAAATGCAAGAATTGAGAATGAGCTTTGCCAGTTGTGAATGAGAGCAGGAGAATTGTCCCCTTGATGGAAGCTCTCTGTCCCAAAACATGGAAAGAGAGACAGTAACTCAGAACCTGTGCTGCATACTGGTGAAAGCCTAACCTAATTTAAAACCTCGTTTAACACTGGTGATCTCTGTAAGCTCCTGGCAGAGGCAACTTTGAGGTGATCCCATTGGGGCAGCCTTTGGGTCTCATGCACAAGTATCTGCTAGAACATATCTCTCTTTGCAAATGAAAGTACATATGATAATTAGAAAACATATGCAAAAATGTAATTCCATGAGTACACAAATGAGACAAAGAAAGAAAGATGAACAGGACTTTAAAATAAATATATTGAAATTCTTCACAGAGACACGAGAAGGAACAGAACCCACAAAATAGGGATGGGAATACTTGAAAAAGACTTACCTAGAAAACTTAGAAATAAAAACATTTATTGAAATTAGTATTATTAGTATTATTAATTAACTGGTTAAGCCATGGGTTAGAACAGCTGCAGACAGAATTACCGAACTAGAATGTAAAGTTGAGGATGATTCAGACCAAACTGCAAAAACATAAGGAGATGGGAAATACGAAAAATAAATGAGAATAGAAAGAGAAGCTCCAGTATATGTCTAATATAAGTTCCAGAAAAAGAGAATCTGGGGGAGGAAGTATTTGAAAATGCATACTGAATATAAAATGAACACCTAAACACATCATAATGAGATTAATGTCACAGTCACAGAGAAGGTCATAAAATCTACCAAGAGAACTGTCACCTGTTTCCACTGGAACAAGTTGCTCAAGAGGAAGCAGAACCCAAAGATCCTCACTACCCCTCTGTCCTAGGCTGGAACAACCTGGAGGAAATTTTCTTCACCAGTTTCTCTGGTTTCACTTCATGAAGTAGTATCTTCACCTCATTTTATGGATTAAAAAGGTCTTCCTTTCTACCCTCCTCTTATTGCTTGATCCTATTCTTTCCATCCTGTAAGCCCTTTTGAGAAAGGGCTTCATGGTGAAGCAGACCACTTGGGAAGAGTTCATAGAAACACCCCCCTGTGTGAAGTACTCAGGACTAATGGAAAGTGTGTGGAGACCATAGGAGGGTTGTCTTGGCTGCCCACGTTTCCCACTCTTGCACATAGACACATGTAGTGGTGTACTTGGCCCACACTCATCACAAAAGATGCATAGTTTCATGTTTGTCAGCCACTTGGATTTGCTTCCCTGCAAAATGACTTTTCATTTTTTTTCCCTTTGTATCTGTTAGATTGTTAAGCTTTTTGTAACCAGTTTCAAAATTTCTTTATGCATTATAGATGTTTTTTATCTGTCTTTTATCTGCCATCTTCATTTCAATTTTTCTAAACTGGTGTTTGCCTATCAACCATAATATACTTTTGTATGCAAAAGTATTTTTTATAACATTGTGTTTCTTTTTCCTGGTTTGTAAAGCCCTCTTGAATCCCTAGGTTCTAAATATGGTGATTTTTATTACTGCTTGAACCTAGGCCAGGGTAAATAGTCATTATTACATTTTCCATAATATCTATTATATAGTTATATTTCTCGATATTCCCTTTGCAGTGTTGACCATCAAAAGCATGTATAAAATAAAACGCGTATAAAATATGTGTGTATTTCTGTGGGAGGGATCACTGGTCATCAAAGAGAGCTTTCCATTTTATTTGATAGCATAGTAGACTATAGCATTCATAATACAACAGATTTAAGGCTAATTGTAAAGATAATACTTTTCCACTTAAAGTTGCTGGTTATAAATTTGAATGACTACGTAGATGATTAACACTTGTTGGCAGATGATGAATATATTAATAATTGTAAATATATGTAATAAATATCTTTGGGATACTTGTAAGAAGTGTAATGCAGCCTTCCAAATGGTAATTTGATTTTCAGATGTGACTAATTATTATAGCTGACATTTATTTTATGATAATAGTCTAAGATCTTTACATACAGTAACTAATTTCATATTTACAGTAACCTGAGGAGGTAGGCCATACTTTTTCTCACCATTTTATGGATGAAAACCTGAGGCAGTGTTAAGTAAAAGTCACATCATTAGTAAGTTAACCAACTCAATATTACATCTCAAAACTACTAAACATAATCCATTATCTAAATTTTTAATAATACAAGAATTAAGTCTACTTTAACAAGGACTAGAATAAACAATTACTAATTCAACTCAAACTTAAAAAAGATTTACAGCTGGTTTTATAATGCAATTATGCTTGCATTACTTAATTACTAATGCAATTATATTTGCAATCCAAGATTTCATCATTTGCATTCATCATTCAATAAAAGTTGATTTTCAGAAGCACTGTTAGAGAGAATGATCATTTAAATAATAACTGTGAAAAGAGTAAAATATAATTTAGAGAAATTTACTATTCTAAACAGTACTAGCCTTAGGGAGTAATCATTCCACACTCTTAATTTAAAAGGTTAATGTAGACTTTGAGGGAAAAGTAAAATGTCCATTGTCCATGATCATTAATTTGATTAAAAGTTTTGAAATATTGGGTTCATGATGATCCTGAGAACAAATCCATTTATAGAAATATATAAGCTTTAATATGTAAAAAATAAAACTATATGCATGGTTTCTTTTTAGCCACAATCTTTTAGAGGGTTCAAATTTACAGAGGAAGACTGATGAATAGCATGTATTGAATGTATAAAGCAGGGCTTGGAAATTATACTACACATACAAATTCTTTCATATGAAGCAAGATCTCTGTATGCATATCTTAAATAATATTTTCATGAATATGCACAGAATCAAGCTTATATTAACATTTGACCTCAAGTTTGTTAATTGATGGAAAAGAGACTGCATGCTTCAAGAGATTATTCTAGAGGTAGAGAATTAAAAAACAGATACAGTGTTTTAATGAAGAAATGGTTCCGCAGTATCTACAGGATAAACTCTTAAGTTCCTGGTATGCATAAAGCCTCTGGAATGTGGGCCTTACCTATATATTAATACCTTACCTGTCTTATCAACACCCACTTCCCCACTGCAGCAAGAATAAGGTCCAGTAAATAGTTTCTAGTGCCTATAATGTGTTTTGTGGAAAGCCCACACCTTTCATAAACCCCTGGGAAATTCCTGGTTCAAGACTTAATTTAAAAGGCTCCTTCTTTTAGAACTTTCCTTAAGGTGTTTAAGCAGAGTGGGTCTTTTTATTTCTTGGGCCAACTTTATAAACACTCTATGCCAGTATTATTATATTTCCCCTAGCTATTCTTAGTTTCATATACTCCTCTAGTCAATTCTGAATTTCTTGATATCAAAATTATGTTTTATTTGTCTTTGAATCCCAAGTAGAACATATGAGACAAACTAGTATCACAATATGTCTTTGTTGAATACATGACTAGACATATTTCCTTTGGAATAAAACTAAGAAATTCTAGCCATTAATTTTGGTTCATTCTTGGAGGAAATGTAATAGAGGAGAAAAACCACTGGATCAAGACCAGCAATCCTGGATTCTTGTCTTGGCTCTTCCACTAATTTTCTGTGGCCTTGGGATAGATAGGAAATTTCCTGGAATAAAAATTAAGTCATCTATAAAATAAGTGTGCTGACATAGATACTGGTACAATTGCTTTGCAGCTCTAAAGTTAGATGATTCTTGGAGCTGACAAACACCAAATTATTTTTCTTTCTTTTTTAATTTAATTTAATTTATTTTATTTTTGAAACAGAGTCTCTCTCTGTTGCCTGGGGTAGAGTGCCCTGGTGTCAGTCTAGCTCACAGCAACCTCAAACTCCTGGGATCAAGCAATCCTCCTGCCTCAGCCTCCCAAGTAGCTAGGACTACAGGCATGCACCACCATTCCTGGCTAATTTTTTTCTATTTTTAGTTGTCCAGCTAATTTGTTTCCATTTTTTTAGTAGAGATGGGGTCTTGCTCTTGCTGAAGCTGGTCTCAAACTCCTGACATCAAGTGTCCTCCCACCTCAGCCTCCCAGAATGCTAGGAGTACAGGCATGAGCCACCATGCCTGGCCCAAATAGCAAATTAAATGCAAGAATTAATTAATTAAATAATGACCAAGCAGTTTCCTGGAAGTATTATTTATGAATGATAAATTCAAAAGCATACAATAAAGATGTACACAATTTAAGAATTTTAAAAGTTTAAAGTAATTAAGTAAAAATGCCTTAAATATTTTAGCATAATGATTCTGTATAGAATTTCTTGAAAATTTAGTCAATTTATATATTTTCTTAAAAGTCATATAATGAAATAAGACATAAGTTCTGTAATATTCATCTCCTCTTTAGGTAAATTTTGATTGACAGGAATTGATAAAGCACAATGTTCAATGTTAAGGCACTTGACCTTAAACAAAGCATTTTCTAGAAATATTTCCACTTGGTTTTAAAAAGCTTTCTTACATATAGGTGTCTTCTTCCCTCCTTCTGCTCTGAATCAATTGAGTAAAAAGTAAGGCAGATGAATATTAAAATATCAAGTTTACTGGTAATAACTATTGGACAATGTGGCTTTAGGTGTGTTAATGCTTGTAGATTTTTGTGCATACAGCTGTCCAGAATTAGTCAAACGTACCACCAAAGCATAGATGGTGCCAGGACTCTGCAGGCTTTCCCTCTAAATTAGAAAGGAGTAAAAAGGGTGAGCCATTTTGTGTCCTGTCCTCCTCCCAAAGATATAGCATTACCAATCCATGAGTAGGAGTGACTGAGAAGGTAGAGACAAGCCAAAAGTGTCATGTTAACTGATACGTCTTCACATGGAGGAAGGTAATAGTACTTGGGAGTAAGTGTTGACCCCAATACCATCACCTATGACCACCAGATATGTGCAAAAAGAGTTTACAATAAATGCTTAACAAGATAAATGAGAGAACTTATAAAAATGATTTGCATGAAGATAGAGTACTGTGAAGCATTTATTACTGGATGAGAGTCATCAGGATCAGATTTAGTCTGCTACTGCTGATACGTATTTTCCTTACCTTTTGCTCCTCACGCTTTCAATTTTCCATTGCACAGAACCATCGGAAGGAGCATCTGCAGATGTCACAGCAGCAGATGCAGCAAAGGCAACTTGGTGCTCATAGCCATGTCCTCTGGACTGTCCTGCTAGCCAGTGTTCTTTAAAATTCTGCAATTTTCTAACCACATTTGGGGACAGCTCCTGGGAAACAAGACGCAGATAAGGATTTTCAAACCAGTGGCTCCCACACCAAAGTTAACTACTAATAAATTTTCATTTGTTTGTTTGTACCTTTATTGTGTGTCTTGTTTCAATTATATTTAATTATTTACTTCTGGATCTTGTGAATAGTAAGTTGGATAATCATATTTCTCAGTCCATACCATGTTGTCATTATGTGTCCATGTAAGACTTTTCTTGATTTTTAAAAAAAATATAGTATTTCCCTCTCATTTCTCATAGTCAGACTTGTCTTCTATAACCAAGGCAGGACTTTAATGTGTTTGATTTATGTCACTCAATGTACATGGAACCTTATAGAAGATTTTGCATTGCTTTTTATTTAAATGTGTTTTTAATTTATGTAAATACTATTATGCTGTAAATCTCATCCATTTATTTTTTTCTCTGTGTTTTATAAATTCATGTTGCTATGCACCATAAACAAATTTTGTAAAAGTAAAATCAGTTTCCAACATTTAAAAATTAGAAGATTTTACACACAAATCCAAATTGTTGGCTTCTCTTTGGGTGTGCATTCTTGCATGGCAAACAATCATAGTGCTGTATTGACTGCTGCTTTAAGAACAGGCATATACTTTCTGTTACCATTAGGCCCCAATCGCTTACTAACTGTCCCCTTTAAATATTTCAATTTGCAGCCCCCAGGAGCTTTGAGACATGGACATGGTTCGTGGGACATTGTGGCCTGTTAAATTCTTATACATTCCTTCCCTTTTCCCCTCCCTCTCCCTATCACTAAGTTTCCAGTTTAACAATCTTTTTCTTGGTTATTAACAAGTTTTTCTCCAAGGACAAAAAGGGACTCTCAACATTCACATTTGTATAAGTTCAGCCCTTCCTTTCCCTAGGCCCTTCCACTATGCTCTATGTGAACATCCTTTCCTTAATCTTTACTTTTACTGAAATGGACTCTACAATAGTTCCTTTACCTGTGGTTTTGCTTCCCACAGTTTCAATTACCTGGGATCAATAGTGGCTTGAAAATATTAAATGGAAAATTCCGGTAATAATCAATTCGTAAGTTTTCAATCACGCCATTGTCAGTAGTTTGATGAAATTTCGCACCATTCTGTTCAGTCTCACCTGGGATGTAAATCATCCTTTGTCCAGTGTCTCCACACTGCACACACTACCCACGCCTTGGTCACTTAGTGGCCGTCTTGGTTATCAGATCCACTGTCACTATATTGCAGTGCTTGTGTTTAAGTAACCCTCATTTTACATAATAATGCCCTCAAAGCACAGGAGTAGTGCTGTTAGCAATTTGGATATGTCAAAGCGAAGCTGTAAAGTGGCTTCCTTTAAGTGAAAAAGGGAAAGTTCATGATTTAAGGAAAGGGAAAATCTTGTATGCTGAGGTTGCTAAGATCGATGATAAGAACAAATTTTCTGTTCATGAAATTGTGAAGAAGAAAAATAATTCATGCTAGTTTTGCTGTTGCACCTCAGACTGCAAAAGTTATGACCACAGTGTGTGATAAGTGCTTAGTTAAGATGGAAAAAGTAATACTTTTGTCGGTAAAAGACAAGAACAGGAATAATGTGTTCCAATTGATGGCAATTGGGTCCGGTACTATTCACTGTTTCAGACATCCACTGGAGGTCTCGGAACCTATTTCCTGTGGATAAGAGGGGCTACTGTAGCAATTTGTCCTCATTTGTGAGATGAGACTTCCCTCTCTAGACGTTATTTCCTATATTTCCATTCGACCCCTGCCTGTTCTCACTTCTCTATACCTTCGCATAGTATTCCCTGTTTGACCACTGTTTCTGTAATAAAACCAGAATTCTCTACATCCTCACACATATCTCTTCTTTTGAAGTGCTATGTATGTTCTGCTTTTACTATTCGTTAATTCCTTCAGTCAATTGGTCAGTCAACAAACATTTATTGAGCTCTTGCTTGTTGCTAGAAACATTGTTCTAGTTTCTCAGAATACAGAAATGAACAAAAACCCAAATGAAACACAAAAATTGTCCTCTTTCTATTGTCATGACTTACTGCACTTTCCTACACACTTACATAATTTTAATAACTTGTATTAAAAATGTTTGAATGCAATTATTGATTTTTATAATTTTCATTTAAGGCTTAAAAACAGGTTAGAAATACACTTAAGTCTCAAAATTTATTAGAATTTTTAATTAGTTTAAAGAATCACAGGTTGATGGTTTAGATTTTGGTCCAGGTTAATTTCACTCCAGCTTATTAAGTCAGCAAAAAGCACTGGAAATAACATACTGAAACGAAAGATGAATGTGGAAACTTCTCTCTAATGTCTCTGTATTTCTTGGTGGAGCCAGACCCTAAATTTAGTGGTTATAGCAGCTGCTAGGGATTGAGGAATCCACCAGTTCAGAGGATTCAAGGCCCTGGTTCTGCTGCACTTTAAAATATCAGGCTGTGATAGGAAGTTCCTTGCTGTGCCCCAGTTACCTACCTTTATATTCTATTAAATATTTCCGGTGTGTCACTGGTTACTATGCTGACCACAGTAAACAAATTTGTAACCATCGGAGACTTCAATTTTCTCTAGGTGAGAAGAAATTTGCTTTGGAAGTGTTTGAGCTGAAAATAGAAGGTCAATGATAAGGAAGTTGTGGAAGAGGGCATTAACAGTAGATCTCTTCCTTGAAGTGGGGGTAAAAAACACATACGTGACAATTTGCTGTATACATCTGGTGAAGCAGTCCCTGGTGTTAGTCATGGGTGAGAGGAAGCAGGGTGTTTCTCTTTTACAGATATTTGTAAT
>RJWJ010016606.1:24121-34431 GCA_004363605.1 Indri indri
AACCTCAAACTCCTGGGCTTGAGCAATCCTACTGTCTCAGCCTCCCGAGTAGCTGGGACTACAGGCATGTGCCACCATGCCCGGCTAATTTTTTCTATATATATTTTTAGCTGTCCAATTAATTTCTTTCTATTTTTGGTAGAGACGGGGTCTCGCTCTTGCTCAGGCTGGTCTCGAACTCCTGAGCTCAGGACGATCCGTCCGCCTCGGCCTCCCAGAGTGCTAGGATTACAGGCGTGAGCCACCACGCCCAGCCTGGGTTGAATTTTGATGATTTCTTTTGTTACTACTATAGCTTTAATTGACATATGTTTATAATATACATAAATATTTCTGATTTTTAATGTTAATTTCTTTCTTTATTTTGGTGAGCATTGTTTAAAGAAAGTCAATAAATCAATTTAACAATACCACACATTCTACCAATATGTTTGATTGCAGTTTGTAAATGAATTATGTTTATGTATTTTATTTATAAATATAAAATTTTGCTTATCCTAATTTCAAGAAGACAAGGTACATAAATGAAATTGCTTTTTATTCCATGAAGGAGTCTAATATTTATTGAATACCTACTAGGTATCAAGCCCTGTACATGCTGCTATAAATATTTCATTTAAATCAATTCAAGTTAAATCAAGGATGGTGTTATTAGACATATTTTATAATGAGTCTCACAGAGAATAAGTAACCTGAAGAAGATTATACAGATAGTATGTGCAGAACTATAATTAAGTATGATATTACATAAAGCCTAGACACACATGCACACACTTTGAAGATTAAGCCAACTGTTTAGAACATGGCAATGAAGCTATCTGATTCCAGATCTCACATTTTCCCTACTTTGACTATGATTATGCTACAAGAAAGAGACAACTTACCTTGATTCTGTTGCCCAGGGCTGGCATGCTAGAGTAGCTTTACCTGATTTGATTTGCGAGGCACTAGGAAGGAAGGTTTACTCAGACCCAAGTTAGCTCCAGGACAAATCCCCATCTGAAAGGCCACCATTTAAGATATATTTCTTAGTGTCTTTCTTGATGACTTCTAGTTCTTTGCAAATCCCTTAGTAAAATATCAATATTCCCAGAGGATCATGCTTTGAGTCAATATCAATAACACCTTAGGGAATTTGTAGAACCAAACCATATCCAATGGTGACAAATAACAAAGAGCACAGTCCCAAAGGATTAAGACAGAGGCTGCAGTGTAGATTTTCCCGTAGGAAGGCACGCAATAGGTAATCCTGAGAGAGCCAAACAAGGGACATGAGGCAGCAAATAATAAATTGCGTTGATCTACAGTTTCGTCAAATTTTACCTGCTCAGTACATAGGCATCCATTCTGACCTTTAGAAATTAATATTAGTTTGTAATACGAGATTGTCAATTTGCCATAGCAATAATTTAGGAAAGTAAACATAGTACCCGGCAACATCTTAAACCTGCTTTTTTGTGTATGTTTTTTGTTTTAGAAAGTGTACCTCATTCAGATGTGTCAGATGTGTTCTTTTTCTGGTAATGTGCATTATCTCAAGGTCAAATTAATCCCAGCAGGGAGACCACAAATACACAGAATTAAAATGACCTCAGAAAAACAGATACATGAATATTCATCAGTTTTAAGCACTCCAAGACAGTAGGAGACTATTTTGGCTAGGTTGCATGACACTTTTCATGGTATGACTATTTTGACAGCTTTTTTAATTCCAGGAAGAAAAGTTGAACCAAGAGTGAGGGAGGTCATAAGTCAAATCAAAATCTCAAAGGAGAAATCAAACCCCTGAAGTACTCCTTAAAGAAATGGACAGAATATCCAATTATAGGCTCATTACAGTGTTTCCATGTTTGATTTTAAAGTGCTGTACAACCAGTTACTGAGCAACAATAATTTCAACTGGATGAAGACTATGAAGATTTTGAATAAAGAATGACAGAACTATTAATATAAAGACTTTGCTTAATGCTTCTAGTTAATCAGAGTGAACAAAGAATACTTAAGTTATAGTCTTTATTTTTATTTTCTCACGACTAGGCAATTCAATAATTGGCATCTTTGTTGATAGCAAAGTCCACGTTCCTATTATTAATATTCATTCATCCACTTATTCCTTCAACAAGCATAAAATATTAGCTCTATTCTATGCTAAAGAGTGTCAAAATCATAAGCGTTTAAGAATACCAGAAGATAGGAGAGAGGAGATAGAAAACCAGACGAGGAATGCAAAGTTTAGTTGCTGGAGAGGGACCCGATGTGTGAAGTGAAGGGAAGTAACAGAGAGACAGGGGTGCAAGGTTGGAAGCCAAGAATCAATAGATAAATGGTGACTTTTCAGGTTTTCTTCATGAAAACTCAGCATTTGCCTTGTCTCCTGCTGTGGCTGCTGGGTTTCCACATCTCTGGAAGTTATATAATGTCCTGCACCAAGACAACACAAGTTAAAGTTTCTGTGACTCTTGCTGTCACGTATCGTATCTTACTCCGTGTGTTAACCCAGGTAATTATCAAATATTGATCAGAAATGCTAATGATTTTAACATTATAAATTTAATCATGTTACTATCCCTGCTGAAAATGCTTCAAAAGCTTCCTGTTGCACTTAGAATGAAATTCTAACTCCTTGGCATCACCTCTAAGGCCTTGTGTGATCCACCCCGACTACCCCGCCAATTTCACCTCATCACTCTGTCCCTCACTCTCCATTCTCCACTTGCACTGCCCTCCCGTTAGTGCCTCCAGCTTGCCAAGAACTCTGTATGTGCCGTTTCCTTTGCCAGGGATCCCCACTCCCAAGCCAACTTCTCTCCACCTGACTAACCCCTGTTCATCTTTGCAATTCCAGTTCAAATGTCTCTTCCTTGAGGAACCCTGTTCTTTATTTTCATAGCATTTATTACAAATTGAAACCAGATGATAGCATATGATACAATTATCTTACCTTGTATCTAGAGTGTTTTAAGCTCCAGAAGGACAGAGATCATATTGCTTTTTATTTACAATATAATGCCTGCCTTAAAATAAGCACTAGATAAACGTTTGTTAAAAGAATGAATAAATAACAATTATGTATATATAACCTTGAAGAATATGAGACATTAATTATTACATAATGCATACAGGATTTTGGGGTCAAGTGATTATTTTTAATTTCGGGTCTAAAGTTCAAAATAATAAATACAGTCCTTGGTGGTAAACGCCTGGGCTAGATGACTTCTGACTGTCCCTGGCACATTTGGCATCCAAATGTCTCTAGTCTCGACTGTTTGGCCCTGCCACTTAGTACTTCCTTGGGCCTCAGTTTCCCACCAGATTAAATGGGTGGCTGAATTCAATGGTCTTTGTGATCTCTGTATTAACAATTAAAGGAAATCATATCTTCATGTAAAAATTTCAGGAAAAAGTGATTTTTATGAAGCACCTAAGATTTCAATTCTTTGCAGCCTGTAGCTATATCAAGTTGCTGGCACAATGGGCAAAGGTTAGGGACCCGGGTCTATTTACTCACTTTTCACCCATTTTCTTTACCTAAGGAGCATGTCTGATTTCTCCAAACAGAGACTAGAAACATGCACAGGCAAGTACTCAAGAAAAGGCAAGTGTTTAACTTTCTAAATACCCTTATCACTTCAACATCTAGGTTTGGCATGGAATCACAGAGCTCTTCACAACAGCTGGCTTCACTATCATGTGTGCATACTGAATGAGAGATTTCTACTTCACAAAGGCTGTTTCAGAAAGTCAAACATACAGTTGTTCTATCCTCATATGTCACTGACTTAAGAAGGTCATTTTACAGATTATTTTGGACTTCTTTAAAAACAGTTTTGATGTGTACTCACATACTGTAAGTTCCCAAAGAACACTTGGGAATGTGGAGAAAATCTCAAATATATGACACCATACTTACAAATGTGTTTGTTACTTTTACAGAAACTCTTTTGACTTTAAAAGTACCAGTGTGCCAACGGACGGCGCCATCATTCCTCAAAGTATTAGTGTTGTAGAGTCCCTGCCAGATTGCTGGGCATGATTTTATAACTGTTGATAAAATTCTCTTCATAGAGAGGAAATAACAGCCATCAACTAAGGTCCACAAACGTTGAGTCTGACAGCAAATCTATTACCACAGCCACCTATAATGTAATGTAAAGAAATTGCTAAGTTGAAGCATGACTTGAACTGAGAACCACAAGATGTCAAAGATTCATTTTATAATCTCTAGGAGAAGGAAATTTTATTCCTAATTTTCCCTTCCTTGTGAAAGAGAGACAATAATACCAGATACATGTCTCAGTCTCTGAAATATCCATAGTATTTGTGAATTGATGGTATAAGCCTTGATCTGACAGATAGATACTTTATACATATAGAGCTGAATAAGCATTATAGATATGCTAATGGCTTTCTAACATTTATCTTTGGAGTAAGATAGTTTTACAAATTGCCATATTAGTTGAGAGTTGAAATTGAATGAGACAGACCTGGAGGTACAAATGGGTCCAGGAATACCATGGCTTTGGCTTACGTGACTTCTCCTTTATCTAGAATACTCTTTGCTCTTTTTCTTCCCAATGTGAACATCAAAATCACCTACTCAAGCCTCTCTTGAATTTGCCTCCCCCAAGCAAACTGAACACTTTCTCCTATTCTTTTTTCATATCCCCTCAGTGCATAGCACACATTTCTGTTGTCAACTTTGTTTAATTGACTCCTTTTTGGCAGTAAGTTTCTTTTTTTCTTTCTTTCTTTTTGAGACCGAGTCTCACTCTGTTGCCTGTGCTAGAATGCTGTGGTGTCAGTCTAGCTCACAGCAACCTCAAACTCCTGGGCTCAAGCAGTCTTCCTGCCTCAGCCTCCCTAGTAACTGGGACTATAGGCATGCACCACCATGTCTGGCTACTTTTTTTTTTACGTGCGTTTTTTTAGTTGTCTAGCTAATTTCTTTCTCTATTTTTAGTAGAGACAGGGTCTCGCTCTTGCTCAGGCTGGTCTTGAACTCCTGAGCTCAAAAGATCCTCCTGCCTCGGCCTCCCAGAGTGCTAGGATTACAGGCATGAGCCACCACACCCGGCCAGGCAGTACATTTCTTGAAGGAAGTTACCATCTTATTCATCTTTGTTTGTCTTTGACTTACCTTAGCACTATATGCCAGGGCTAAAAAAGATGAATAAAGTATAGGTTTTGCTTGCTATGAGTTCTTGTTGTGATCAGATCCTAACAAATGTGGTTACTTGACACCTGGTATTAATAGCCTGCCAAAGATTAAAGATTATGTTCAGTGGAAAACTAGCCTTGGGTTCTAAGAAAAAAAAGTGAAATGACTTTTGTTTCCCTTCCTCTTTGCAGCCTGTACCTATATTCCACTCTCAGAGTCTCAGAGTATTCCTGTTGGTTGCTATTGGTATTCAAAATTCTCACACCAGGCACCTACCATAGACCTGCCCTTCCCAGAAAAGTCTAACATCTCTCCTTTTCTTTCTCATCCTTTTTTCACTTCAGCCTGTGCCCAGCGAAGACTCCCTTTTGTAAATGTTTATGCTGGGTATTGGTCTGATTATCTGAAAAAAGTAATTTATGTTACACAGTGAGGTATGAATTATTGATGTTTTATAGGGTATCAATAAGAGCACTTTTTCATTAAGAGGAAGTGTGAGCTAATAGGGAGACATTATTTTTCACTCTGATCCTGAACTACTAAACACAAATCCATCTATTTGACTCTCCTATTCTGTGTTCTAAGACAGGGCAATGAATCCCTTCTGTAAGATTCTCATCCCTCTTAGATCCAATTTTATGAAGGGGAAGGTAAATACTCTTTAGGATTTGGTGGGACTAGGTGGCCAGACATGACTAATTTAAAAATTAGTGAGGTCTGTATTTGGTACTGTGTATATTTTCTCTCACATTCGTGATATTTTTATATATCCTAATGATGTTTCTTCATTTGTCAAATAAGTATGTTAAATAGATCATGTATTATAGTACACAAATTCTATTAGAGCAGATAGTATGGGTTGTAAAGTGTCTTCTGGATTAAATTGAGAATTTTAAGGACTAATTTATCCAAAACCTCCCTAGCCTATTTGTTTATTTTGACCAAATGAAGCATACTTTCCACTAGGCATGCAGAAAAGTAAAAAGGACTGATTTATTAAGGTGGTGTGCACAGACAAGTAAAAAGATTTCTGTAAGCATATATCACCCACATCCCAAATTTGGTCTTAGGTTCCAATGCAGGGACACATCCATGGACTGGTTATCTACATGGTATGGCCATGGATGGGCACTGGGTCCATTACCCCTATGGGATTGTCATGATTTACTTCTGCTGGATCTGCAAATAATTATTTGTTCCATGAAGTCATGAAGACTTGGTTGACTGAGTTACCATTTGACCAAAACGGTTGTAACTCATAGCCTCCCTTCCTCAGTGAGCACCCTTATAATGCTCCCTTTGCTCCTGTCATCCTCAAAATTTTGTCCCTCAAAAGGAGACATTTTCATGGCCATGTGTGGTAGCTCATGCCTGTAATCTCAGCACTTTGTGCGTGCCAAGGAGGGAGGATAGACCAGAAGTTCAAGACCAGCCTGGGCAACATAGCGAGATCGCGTCTCTATGAAAAATTTGAAATAATTATCTTGTTATGGTAGCATGTACCTGTAGTCTCAGACACTTGGGAGGCTGAGGTGGGAGGATGGCTTGAGCCCATGAGTTTGAGGCTGCAGTGAGCTATGCCAGTGCCATTGCACTCCAGCCTAGGTGACAGAGCGAAACTGTCTCAAAAAAAAAAAAAAAAAAAACGGTAATTTTTCCCCCTTAATTAATTCCCTTAATTAATTGGAACAATGAGTTTAGATTTGCTGTTCCAATCCTTCCTAAGATCCACTTTAAGACATAGTTATTTAAAACCATTATTCAAATCTATTGTCTTTTTTTCAGAAAGATGGAGAAACGTCAGAATAGTTTATACTAAATTGATTTAGGTTTCTTTAATTTAATATATATCATATGTATTTTACCAATGCTATGGTTTAAATATTTTTGTCCCCTTCGAAATTCATGTTGAAACTTTATCCACAATTCAACAGCACTGGAAGGTGAGGCCTAATGGGAGGTGTTGAGGGATGAAGATCAGTGTCATTATTTATACAGGGCTTGATGGAGGGAGTTTGCCTGCTCCGTCTCTCTTTCCTTCCCCTCCACTTTCCATCATGTGAGGACATGGTGTTCCTTCCCTCCAGAGAACTCAGCAAGGAGGTCCCCTCCAGATGGCAGCACCTCGATCTTGGATTTCCCAGCCTCCAGAACTGTGAGAAAATAAATTTCCATTCTTTACAAATTACCCAGTCTCAGGTATTCTGCCATAGCAGCACAAAATGGACTAAAATACCCATTTTATTTAATATTCCTGTAATTTCCCTTTGCTGCCTAATACTCTACAGTATAAAATAACATGCTTTATTTTACCAGTTTCATAGTGTTGAACACTTAGTTTCTTTCTAAATTTTTATGATTATAACTAATGTTCAGCAAAAGTTTAAATATTAAAATCCACTGTCACTTGACTTTTGTTCCAAATTTATTTTTATCGATGACTTAAGTGTACTTTACTCACAAGGCAGTAATTGGATCACTAATCAAAAATGACCTTGGTTAGGAACGGGGGATATCCTTGTTCAGTTGTTAATTTGCCACCGTCTTGGCAACTGAAAGGACATCCAGAAGCCAAAGGAAAATTGCCTTGATTTACTTTCTCTTTTCGGGTCACTTCACTGCTATTCTTACTGTCTTAATAGTGTTCTTTCAAAGCTTTTCCTAGAAGATTGAAGTGATGATGAACCTGTGAGCAGAACTCTCATTTTAATCACCTGTAACTATGAAAGATTGATTAGCAGGGCATTCACTATATATTAATAAAAAACAAAGGAAGGTGCTTCTTAATTACAAAAAAGACAAAAAATTGATAGTCACATACAAGAAGAAAAGAAAACTGTTGTCTCCGTATATCCATTTATCTATATCATCTATTGCCTTGACAGTTATTTAGAGAGGATTTTTCTTTTCTCCCCTTGAAAAGGACCATATGCTTTAACATACAATCTTCCAGAAGGTCAGAAAACACAGCACTTCCGTGGAATACTGCTGCACATGGGGCTGCTTGTGTCGGAGCCAGGAAGCCTGATTTTAAGGACCCAAGGGGACTATGGGCTTTTTCTGCTGGATCAAGCTCCTGGTATTACTTTCACTGTGTTTCTGGCCTTAGCAAAATCTGGAACAGGCTGCAGGCTGGAGTGTGTTGGCACGTGTATGCAGCTCTACCATCTGTTTTGTTTCTTCAATTCATCAATTTCCTCTACTTATGAGCTCCCCCATCACTTAGTAAAGTTATGAAAAATATGTACTTTGAATATTTTGTCTTTAATTACTTTTATAGGCCTTTTCAAAGGAAATTGTGCTGCAGTATGTGAGTAATGATAAAGTAAAATGTTATTGAAAAAAGCAGTAAATTATTAAAATTAAATATTTAAGCCTCAACTAATTAGCAAGTCAATGGAAGTTGTGGTTTTGGCAATCTAATGAGCAATTAAGGAAAGGAAGCTAGGTATCCTATCGTTTTCTTTCACAAAGGCAGGGTCTGCTACTGCTCATTGTCAGCTCATTTTTTGTTAAGTATTTTAGATTTATGTTAAAAACTCCTAAAGCTGTTTTCTCTACACATATTATTTGAAATATTTAAGCCCTAAGATGGACTGTATCTATCTCTTATAGAAAGTGGGAAATAATAACTCCTTTGAGAGGAGAGCCATTATCATTTGTAACACTTGAAAAATTGGTAAAGCCTGAAAACAATTTGACATTTTAGAAGGGATATCTTTATATTAGCATAATAATGATATTTCTATCACAGATGACACAAATGAAATGCCGCTGTGCCAGGGAATTTTTGCATACTTGTTCAACTCATTGCAAACAACTGCCAGACGAGTAGCATCTAGGACACAGAGTCAGCTGGAAGACTCAGAAAGAATGAAAGACAGCAACTACAAAGATAAAATACAGGGTACATAAACATATTCTGGGTCCTGAAAGTGTCCATGGGAGTTCCCCTGTCATAGTAAAAACTTATTTTAAAAGAATGTTAGTGCGCCCACGCCATCGCATAGAACTGCCTGACGTAGCAGCTGCAACTTGCCTAACTGAATGTAATCTAATAAGTCTGTGGTAGAATTAGAAATATAACCAAAAATTCCTGACAAAATCATCAATTACCGGAAGCTGCTCTCCTTCACATTATTTTAGTGTTATTACAAAGAATGCCTTGTGGCCACAAAAACTCAGATTAAATTATAAAGCGACTCTGAAGTCAGCTAAATTTGTATTTTTCCATTCAAATAGTTTCCATGGAACTAAGAAAAAAAATGAGAAAAAATTGTTTTAAATCCCTTAACTATTCTGACCATTAGCTAGTAATTTTGAGTAACAATTTACAATTCTGGCTTTAAACCTGAGGGCAACTACTTGATGTAAATGCAAATTTTTGCAGATCCCTTCAGATAAATAACAAACATGTTCTTTACCTGTTAACATTTATGCCAATAACTTAAATAAAACTGTTCTTTTGTCTCATGACAAAACCAATTTATTCTACTTCCCTCCAGTCTGCCTTACATTTATTTTATTTTTTTCTTTATTTTGCGTCAATCTGCAGAAGATGGAAGAGCACACAGGATTATACACGGGATGTTTTTAAAGGATTGGATCTGGAAGTGGTGCACATCATTTCCATTCATGTTCTACTGACCAGAACTCAGTCAAATGGTCACACAAAGCTGTAAAAATGGTAGCAAAACTAGTTTAGCTGTATGCACAGGAGGAAGAGAAAAGAATAGTCTCTGCCACAGGTGGAATTGGTTCACTCTTATAAAGCCTGGAGAATGCTCAGTCTGACATAGAGAGAAAATATCAGTAACCAGAGCTTATCTGGAAACTTACATCATGATAAATGCAGATACTGTAAGGGGAAAAAGATTTCTTTTCCTCATTCATCGCAAGGTTCATGGCTGAGACCACTATAGTAAAAGACAGATTAACAACAGAAAAGCATACGAATTTATTTTACGTAAGTTTTATGTGACTTGGGAGACTTTATAAGAAAATAAAGGACCAAAGACTCAGGAGAAACTCAGGTGGACAGGATGAAGAAGTGTGATTGGAGGATACAAGGGTATAACCTAATGGTAATAAACCAGGGGGAACTTAGCAAGGCCTGTGTGTTCAGATTTTTTTGATCATTCCGTGTGACATT
>RJWJ010016607.1:0-34209 GCA_004363605.1 Indri indri
AAGATAAAAAGGAGCCTGAAGTTCACACTAACTTAAGATGGTTCTTTGTGACTTTAGTCTGCCATCTTCTCAGTTTGCTGGCTCTCCAAGTAAAAGTCACTTTCTTTGCCCCAACACCTTGCCTCTTGACTTATTGGCTGTCCTGTGGCAAGTGGTATGAGCTTGAACTCAGTTACACTCACATGCCAGGTACTTTGTGAAGCACTTGGTGTATATGATTTCATTTAATCCTTCAGATAACTCTTTCAGGGAAGTAGTGATGTAGTTCTCAGTTTATAGAGGAGGAATCCAAGGCTTTAGGGGCTTGCCCCATGTCACACCATACACACAGGGGCTATCCCTCCAGAGACCCTCCTGGTGCTTAGCGTGTCACAAGAGGCCTCAGGCCTCAGTTTTCCCACCTGTGAAATGGAGGCATTGGACTCCATTGCCCTAGGACCCATCTGCAAATCACTGAAAGGAATTCTGAGGAGAGGCTGGCTGTTTGCTAGTTGCCCATATCAGTGGGAGAACTTTTCTGTTTTCCCCGTTTGCTTTAAAACAGTTCGCCCCCAGCTTTGCGCGGAGAGGAGCCTGGGGAAGGTGCCATGGCAACCACAGCTGCTCCAGGGACCGAATTCGCCTGACTTGGCCAGACTGGCAAACTCAGTGACCTGATGCCTGCCCTCCCTGAGGGGGTCAGGACATAGCCAGGGCCAGCCCAGAGGACATGAACCAGACCACAGGGGACCTGGGGAGAGCCTGGGGGCAGCTTGCACTCTGCCCCTACAATCCTGCTGCCCAGGCAGAGAGAGAACGGGTTTGCAGCCTGAAAATAAGCCTCTGTGGTCAGCTCCATATAAAGTTGGAGATCTTGGGCAAATCAGTTACTCTCTCTGAGCCTCAAGAGTTTTTTTTTCTTTTTTTCCCACTCACCTAGCTCGTAATATATACACGAAATAAACAGCAGCTGTTGCCGTTATTATTCATATCCAAATTCTGGAGAGTTGGATGCCCATTAGATAATGAACTTGAAAATGCTTTCTATACTGCAGCACCACGTGGTAAGGGACCATCATCACCCAATAACGAATATTCACACCCGGAGACCACTTGCTCGTGGCTCCTTGGGCGTGCCTTTCTGGGCCAGGGTTGCACATACTCGGCTCAGAATAAACCTCTTTAAATTACGTTACAGGCTTTGGGCTCTTTCCGTTGACAAAATCATTCCTTTTTTTTTTTTTTTGAGACAGAGTCTCACTCTTTTGCCTGGGCTAGAGTGAGTGCTGTGGCGTCAGCCTAGCTCACAGCAACCTCAAACTCCTGGGCTCAAGCAATCCTCCTGCCTCAGCCTCCCGAGTAGCTGGGACTACAGGCATGTGCCACCATGCCCGGCTAATTTTTTCTATATATTTTTAGTTGGCCGATTAATTTCTTTCTAATTTTAGTAGAGGCGGGGTCTCTCTCTTGCTCAGGCTGGTCTCGAACTCCTGAGCTCAAACAATCCACCCGCCTCGGCCTCCCAGAGTGCTAGGATTACAGGCGTGAGCCACCACGCCCGGCCAAAATCATTCCTTTTATTTCATGAATTAGAGGCTTTCAAAAAATCAAATTAATCTGTCACTACTTTTATCCATCATCATTATGCAATAGTAGAATGATGTGATTCAGTGTTTATAGAATGGGCAAAATGAGTCTAATTTGTATGTGCCAAGCTCATTTGCAGCAGCAATAAGAGGCTACTCAGAAAAATGCACTGAATGAATGAGCCTAAGAGTTAGCTTACCTTTAATAACCTGCTGGGCATACACTTTGATACTGTATTAATGATAAAAATACTTTATAAACTGTTACAAACCGAGAATTAAGAGATGACTGGAAGTATATGTTATACAGAGTACCGTGGCAACTCCTTTGGAAGGAGCTTAAATTCTCAAAATAATTGAATACTATGTCTACTACTTATCACCTCACTCATTAATAAACATAAAATCTCCCTAACTTACATTTTGTGATCTATAAAATTGGGGCATAAGTATCTATCTTGAAGAGCTGCTGTGGGGATTAAACATCATTAGATAAGATCATGGATCTGAAAGCTTCTTGGATGAAGTCTGCCATGGTCATGTAGCAGATATATATTAATAGTTGTGCTAGTTTCTATCCAACCTTTTTTTTTTTGGAGACAGAGTCTCACTCTGTTGCCTGGGCTAGAGTGCCATAGTGTCAGCCTAGCTCACAGCAACCTCGAACTCCTGGACTCAAGTGATCCTCCTGCTTCAGCCTCCCGAGCAGCTGGGACTACAGGCATGCGCCACCACGCCTGACTAATTATTTCTATTTTTAGTAGAAACCAGGTCTCACTCTTGCTCAGGCTGGTCTTGAACTCCTGATCTCAAGCAATCCTTCTACCCAGGACTCCCAGAATGCTAGGATTACAGGCGTGAGCCACCGCGCCTGGCCTCTATCCAACCTTCTTAGAGGATCCATTCTATTTCACGGTGTCCTCAGTCATTCTGTGATCAGAAATACCACGTTTCTGATCAAGAAGATCATAAAGACCAAGGATAGAGACTTGAAGCTAAACACCCAGTTTTTACTTTTACAAATAGCAGTGAAAGGATAACTGGAAACGGATCCATGCCACCCATTTTGAGAAATGACTAATGCTTTCTTGCCTTGTTTTTGCTTAAAGGTAATTGAAATACTTAGAAAGATCATACAGAGTGTAACCTTCTGAGTACATTTCAGAGGGATGATGCATGAGTAAATATCTCTTTAGAGCTAATTTGATAAAAATTTATTGTGCCGAATTAACTTTAGTTTCAAAAGTAAATTCAGAATTGGTTTTTGACGGCTTTTGAAACAGTGCCAAGCCGTGGGGTACATGCCTTATGCTGAATTGCTCAGAGTTCAGACTCTTTTTAATGGGAGATGTAATGGCTTTGTTTTTATCCATTATCTTTCTTGAAGAATGAAAGGCAAAAGTTCTCTCCCCAGCTTCCTAAAAGTAAGTGCAGATTAAGCACTTCATGAATTCTAGGAATGAGAACCAGTGTGTTCTGAAACTTTAGTTCCTGTTCTAGGTTTAATGGGCAATTAAGTTCTGTTGGGAAAAAGCAAAGTAGGTGGGGTTTATCTTACTGAGCTTTGTTTTGTTTAGGTTTTCAGGGCCTGAGGAGTGAAAAGGATGTGGGGGTGGAAATGCAGGAGTGTGTGGTTGGGTGGGGAAGTAAGAAGAGTCCATGAAAGACTGAACACTGATTCTTTAAACAGTTCCCGAGAGAGAGACCGCAACCCAAGAGTGTCCCAGAAGAGAGTAGACGGGGGAGGGCCATGACGAGCCACTGTTCTAGAGCCCAGGGATTGTGTGCAAGCTGAATCCTCCATCTTCAACTTCCAAGTCTGGTTTCAGAGAGACCTTTTGTTGTGTTGCATAATAAAGCACTTGGCTGGGTGCGGTGGCATGTGCCTGTAGTCCTAGCTACTTGGAGGCTGAGGCAGGAGGATCGCTTGAGCCCAGGAGTTTGAGGTTGCTGTGAGCTAGGCTGACGCCACAGCACTCTAGCCTGGGTGACAGAGGGAGACGCTGTCTCAAAAAAAAAAAAAACCCCACACACTAATTAGAGATGTTTGCATGTGTGCTGAAGGGCCCAGCGGACTGACCTGAAGGCTGGTCTGGCCTCCCAAGGGCTTTTAGGCAAACGCCAAGACTTTGGGTTCAGTTTCCTCTTTTGTAAAATGGAGAAAAGAATATCAGCTGTCATAGAGAATGTGTAGAATGAGCCCATTTGTGTTTTTTAAAAAAGATAGATGTGTCTAGCAGGATAGAATGTTGTTTTAACAGATGGCAGCAGATTCCTTAGGGAGGAAATTGTCCCTCTTTAAGATAACATTTCGGTAAACCACTGGAGGTGGAAACTGCAAACTTGAACCCGGGGGCATTAGCTCTCAGAGACAAGCTGGTATGAGAGATGGAAGTAGGAACAACAGGAACTGGGGAGAAGGCCACAAGGGAGGGAGGACAGGAGGGAGGGAACGGGGAATGGCACCCAGATAAGGGGCCCCAGGACCTTCCCAGACAGCGATGTCCATGTTCGGTTTTAAATCACTTGTATCCCTGCCACGTAACGCCATCCTTTGTCCCTCTATACCTTAGAATGTTTGCAGGACACACACAGCTTCTTATGAATGCAGGTTTTTCTGGAAATGGAGGAAAGGAGCGATATTCCAGGTCTCAGTGAACCCGGGCTGTATTGCCCCAGGTGTTACACACCACAGCCCTCGACAGGATGCAGCACAGACTAAAAATTCAGTGGCATTGGGAAGTAGGAGCCTGAGGCAACAGTGCCCACTTAAGCCTTCTGGAAATGCGAGTTTTGAGGAGAGAATTGGAGTTTCCACTGGGCACAGAAGGAAGGGTTCAAGCCCATCTTATCTCAGTCTTAAGGCCCCAGCTGACTTCTGGGTGACCTGGATATGAAAACATAAGAAAACAAAATGGGCTGGGCGTGGTGGCTCACACCTGTAATCCTAGCACTCTGGGAGGCTGAGGCGGGAGGATCGCTTGAGGTCAGGAGTTTGAGACCAGCCTGAGCAAGAGCAAGACACCATCTCTACTAAAAATAGAAATAATTAGCTGGGCATGGTGGCATGTGGCTGTAGTCCCAGTTACTCAGGAGGCTGAGGCAGGAGGATCACTTGAGCCCAGGAGTTTGAGGGTGCTGTGAGCTATGATGATGCCACTGCACTCTAGCCCAGGTGACACAGCAAAATTCTGTTGCAAAAAAAAAAGAAAGAAAAAAGAAAACAAAGCATAGAAAGCTTGATATGGAAATGCTAACAGGAGCTATTTCCGGATGATGGAATGACTTGTGATTTTGTTTACTTTATCTTTGTGCAACTGTCTAAATCTTAAAAATAAACAGGAAAATATCCAACAAAGCTAGTTTCATTTTTTAAAAAAAGAAATAAATCTCCTCCCACCAGCAATCCTGTGGGAATGGCCAAAATGGCAGGTCCCTCCCTCAGGGTGGGACCTGGGGAGGGCTTAGAGGAGCAGCTGGGCCTCCTTCCTCCACTGCGTTTAGAAACATGACTCACTTTGTTCTTCAGGCTTCCAAGGAAATGAAAAGAGCTGCCAAGGAGACTCATAAAGTGCCCATCTCTCTCTCTCTTCTCCCCACATAAGAGTGAGAGGAACCCAAATTGTCCTGCCCTTCTCTCCAAAGTGCTAACCCCTGGCCGTTTGCCCGTCAGACCCAGAGCTGCCTCCCACTTGTCTCAAGGCCAAGAAAGTTGACAAATCCGTGGTGTCCATCTCCACTTCTTTCCCTCCCCACACCATGCCCAGGCGTGGCTCTAGAGAAGGCCTCCTCTCTCTGCAGCCTCCAGCACCCTCCTGAAGCCCCCCTAGCCTCTGCTGCCCTCAGGCCCTGATGTCAGAGAGGGCTGGTGGCCTGGGGGGGGGGGGGGAAGCTGGGCCTCCCTCCGCCTTCCTCCTGGACATCCCACCTTGAGCCTTGCTGCGGGTCCGCCCTAGTTCATGAGGCTCCTCCCCACAGGCTTCCACAGGACCAAGAACCTCCTCAAGTATGGTCCAGGTAGAATCTGGTTACAAAGGGCACTCGGGGAGGGTTTGGATGGGAAATAAAGGTAAGAAGAATCTAAAGGTTAAATGCAAGTACATTTAGTACATGGTCCAAGTGAGAGAAATTATTATCAACATGATAACACTTGTAACTGAGGGTCCCCTGTTTTCCACTCTTCCTGGCTTCCCTTTTCCTTTAATATCTGAACTGAAGAGTTCAATCTCCCATTGTTTTTTTCTTTTTTTTTTTTTGAGACAGGGTCTTCCTCTGTCAGCCCAGGCTAAAGTGCAGTGGCACCGTCATAGCTCACTGTAACCTCAAACTCCTGGGCTCAAGCCATCCTCCTGCCTCAGCCTCCCAAGTAGCTGGGACTACAGACGCACGCGCCATGACATCTGGCTAATTTTTCTATTTTTTGTAGAGACAGGCTCTCACTCTTGCTCAGTCTGGTCTCGAACTCCTGGCCTCAAGTGATCCTCTTGCCTTGGCTTCCCAAAGTGCCAGGATTACAGGTGTAAGACACCTCACCCAGACTCAATCTCCCATTCTGAGCGACTGGAGGGAGTATAGTCTCCTTGCCAATTTTTTTTTTTTTTTTTGAGACAGAGTCTCACTCTTTTTTGCCTGGGCTAGAGTGCCGTGGCGTCAGCCTAGCTCACAGCAACCTCAAACTCCTGGGCTCAAGTGATCCTTCTGCCTCAGCCTCCCAAGTAGCTGGGACTACAGGCATGCGCCACCATGCCCGGCTAATTTTTTCTATATATTTTTAGTTGTCTGATTAATTTCTTTCTATTTTTAGTGGAGACGGGGTCTCGCTCTTGCTCAGGCTGGTCTCGACCTCCTGAGCTCAAACAATCCACCCGCCTCAGCCTCCCAGAGTGCTAGGATTACAGGCGTGAGCCACTGTGCCCGGCCTTGCCAATTTTTTTGAGGGTTCTTGGAGAGGGAAGTACTTAATATTAATAACAACAATGATAATAGTGTCCTGGCTGGGCAGGAGCATCACTTGAGGCCAGGAGTTCAAGACCCCATCTCTACAAAAAAATAGAAAAATCAGACGGACGTGGTGGTGTTCACCTGTAGCCCCAGCTGCTTGGGAGGCTGAGGTGGGAATAATACAGGGAAGTGGACTCCAAAACTGGGATCTGGCCTGAAGGGCAAGTGGGTTCTTGGCTTCATGCAGGAAAGATTTCAAGAGTGAGCCAACAGCGTAAGGGCAAGAGCAAGTTTATTGAAGGAAGAAAAGAAAAAAAAGCGCTGTCCCATAGGCAGAGCAGTGACTCCCTCAGAGCAACAGCGAGTAGCATTTTGTGAGTTTCTGGGGTCTTATTTTATACCTTCTATTTAATTTTATGTTAAGCAGAGGGAGGATTATTCATAAGATTTCTGGGAAAGGGGTGGGGAGTTCTAGGAACGGAGGGTTCTTCCTCTTTTTAAACCACATAGAGTAACTTCCGGTAGTTGCCATAGCATTTGTAAAATGTCAGGGTGCTAGTGGGCGTTTCTTTTAATATGCTAATACATTATAAGTAGGGTATAATGAGCAGCGATGGTAACCCGAAGTCGGTTTTCTTTGTGGCCATCTTGGTTCTAGCTGGTTTTGGCCAGTTTCTCCATCACCTCCTGTTTTATCAGAGACCCTGGTTCCAGTTTTATGACTACTTATTGAGCAGGGCCTACCAGTTCCCAATATCAAAAGGATCACTTGAGCTCAAGAGTTTGAGATTGCTATGAACTATGACACCACTGCACTCTAGCTCAGGCGACAGAGTGAGACCCTGTCTCAAAAAAGAAAAATGTGTCTTGTATTTACTGGGTCCTTATTAGGTTCAGCCATGTGAATTTGCTTCTCTTCAATCATTTTTGACCCACAAAACAGCAATTTCATACGAGTGAACTGAATTCCGCGACACACGCTATGCTAAGCGATACACATGCAGTATCTCAGCCCTATGAGGTAAAGACTGTTGTGCTCACTTAACAGAGAGTGAAATTGAGGCCCAGTGAGGTTATTTAACTTGCCCGAGGTCACACAGCTTGTAAGGCAGACCCAAGAATCAAAACAAGACTGACTCCAAAACTTACAGTTTAACCACTGAACTGTAGTCATATGTCTTGTCGCCATGTAATCTGAACAGCTGTTCTGGTTTATTCCTGATCATTCCTGAATGTCTTGTAATCACATTTTCAGGTAGCTGCAAGGCTCCCACGCATCTTCACCCAGAGACAGAGCTGCTGTTTGTCTCTTGGTTCCCCAAGGAGGCACTAACCACAGACTGACTCCAGGTGTGTCAGCTAACAGGCTTGCTGACGGCTTGGGGAAATCATGAGGAAATCGTGATTCGGAAAACGAAAATTTAAAATTGCCGTCCTACAGGGAAACTCAAGCGTGGACATGAGAAAGCCCCCCAGCCTTGCACCGGCGTCACTGGGGCCGTCTCCCACTGGGATCAAGCTTTTTAGTTCCTGCCCTTTTTTCACTGTGTCCAAACTGTGCTCCACACCCATTTCCTGGGTCTTTCAGAGAAAGAAAACAAGAATATCTATAACCAAACCAAACCAAGAAACAACGAAAACCATTAATAACCGAACAACCCCTCCACCAGAAAGACACACTTGACCTCATTGTGCAAAGCAGTTTAGCTCTTTTGGCCTCAATTTCTCCCACCGCATTTGTTCTGGGACTTGCTTTGCATAACCAGAAGACCAAGTAGGTATGCTGTCCAAAAATAGGCAGCCTTCCACCAGGATGGAACCAGCTTAGTATAGAAAATGCTGCCAGGCAGCTCTTTTTTTTTTTTTTAGTTAAATATATATAACATAAAAGTTGCCATTTCAGGCAGTTCTTAAAAATAGCACTTTCCCCATCCCTGCTACATTGTGAATAAAAAGGGGAAAGGAAGTCTGAGGAGAATGTGAATGGCAGTGGGAGGTGGTGGAAGATGCATTTTGCCAGGCAGGTGGTTCCAAGTGCCCAGGAGGTGGCATGCACTTCTCCCTGGTGCCCCCTGAACTACTGCTTCTGTCTGCCTGGTGACTGCCCTGCTGGGAGTGACTGGTAATGAGACTGCAAAGTTGGGTTTGGGCCCTACCGTAGAGGCCTGAAATGCTACTTAATTATGCACTACATTTCTAATCCATGGGGAGCCATTGAAGGTTCTTGAGCACGATCAGAGCCACACTTTACTAAGATTCATCTTGTGGGAGGGTGCAGAATAGCAAGGGGAGAGTCCCAGGGTGGGGAGATGCATTAGGAGATGGCAAGGGAGTAGCCGGGGGCCAGGTCCTAGCCATACAGGGTGAGGAGATCGAACTGAGACCCTCACATAAATGCTACGCCCTCGGTGAAAGAGGAGATGAGGACCCTCTAGCACAGGGAAACAGGGAAGCTTGTATGTCCAAGCCTGAGTTGGAGTGTGGGGGAGGTATTTCCCCGGGAAATTATAATCCAAGCTGAGGTTTGGAGTTTGACTTTAAGATCTTGGAATCAGAAGCTGATGAATTAACATAAAATGTGTCCTGGACCCATAAGCCTGCTCTGAAGAGACACCTTCAACCCAGGCCTGGGTAGCCTGGGGACAGTGCCGGAAATCTCCTGGAGAGGTGTGGGGATCTCAGGACTTCCAAGGAGCAAAAATTTGGCTCAAGGCATTTTGTCTCTGGTCTTCCTAGTTTTAAAGGTCTCACTCTGGGCAGTGCCTTTGGGGATCAGACTGCGGGTCACATTGTTCTCAGGCTGAGAGGCAGAGGCAGAATGAGAGCCCTGGGCTCCCGTCCTGCACGGGACAGCCTCAGCCCCAGGGCCCAGGAGCTCCTCCTGCAGAGCCCTGTCCTGGAGGAGATGCCAAGGGTGAGGCTGAGGCCTTTGATGGTCTCACTGGAAGACACGAAATGAGGGATTTAAAATCTATTGAATACACAGTACAAACTGAACAAACACCACCAAGGCTGTGGAACGAGCCAAGGTGGGGCTCAGTGAAGGACAGTGGCCATGGTTTGAATATTTGTCATCTCCAAGACTCATGTTGAAATTCAACCCCCAATGTGGCAGTACTGAGAGGTGGGGCCTTTAAGAGGTGATTGGTCATGAGGGCTCTGGCCTTCTGAATAGATTCATCCACTCGTGGATTAAGGGATTACTGGTTAATGGATTAATTGGTGACCATGGGAGTGGGACTGGTGGCTTTAGAAGAAGAGGAAGGGAGACCTGAGCTAGCACCTCGGCCCCCTGGCCACGCGATGCCCTGCGCCACTTTGGGACTCCGCAGAGTCCCTGCCAGCAAGAAGGCCCTCACCAGATACGGCCCCTTGACCTTGGACTTCTCAGTCTCCATAACTGTAAAAAATAAATTGCTTTTCTTTAAAAATTACCCAGTTTCAGGTATTCTGTTATGAGCAACAGAATACAGGCTAAGACAGACGGCTCCTCAGAAAAGGCAAGTCTCCGAGGGGACAAAGGAGATGGAGCTTCGCTGTTGGAGCTGTCTCTTCTTGGCTGTGTGTCCTTGGCAAGTCCCCGCCTTCCCCAGGCCTCCACTTTCTATGGATGGCTTCTTCAGATAATAAGATCCTATGTCGGGCTGGGGGACAGGCTAGAGCAGAGAGTTCCAGAGGGAAAGCTCAGCTCTGAGGTGGGGACAGCTATGGCAGGGGGTGGGGAGCCCAGAAAGAGCTGAGGGCAGTGACAGGACAAAGCACACTCCTGAAACTGCTTCCTCCGTGGACCCCGTTTGCAGTGGGTACCAGTGACCAGGCACCAAAGCCGTTTCTTGGTCTTCATTCCCCTCAGTCTCTCAGAAACAGCTGACACCATTGTTCCCTCTGTCAGCTGGCCTAGGTCTAGACTTTTCCTGCCTCACACAAACCCCTTGAGGGTACCAGGTTATTCTTCCTAAAGTGCAAATAGAAGATCTCATTCCCTTGCTCAGAAACCTCCAGTGTGTCCTTACTGCCCACCGGTTAGAGTACAAACTCATCAAGGAAGCATGCAAAGCCCTGTACGGTACAGTCCCAACCTACCTTCAAAACTCGCTCTCACTGCTCCCTTGCAAATTGTGTGCCCAAGCCACACTCCACCAATCTTTCTTACCTGCCTGCCTTTGTTCATGGGGTGATTCCCTCCTGAAACCTCCTTTCCCTGCTGGTCACATGACTTTCCACCATCCAGGTCCAAGCTTGCTCTTCCTTAAAAAATTTGTCTTGATCATTTTAAAACTTAACTGGAAAATAGTTTAGCTGCAGAAATGAAGAGACCCTAAAATACACAGGCTTACTTACGTAAGCCTTCCTTGATTCCTGCCTGTTTTCTGACCTGAGTCTTTCAGTTTTCCTTTTGATTCTGGGAGCTGTTGGATAACCTCCCAATACATTCCTTCCCTGCTTGAGCTGCCCAGAATTGGCTGGCAATCAATAGCTGTGACTGCTACCCCTGCCTTCCTCCTGGGTTGCTCTCGAATGAGATGCTGTGTACATAGGTGCTTTGTGAACAGTTAAACCCAGCAGAAATGTGATTTATCATCCACTCTGTATCCCCTCGTCCATTACCTCTGACCCTCCAGCCGCCGCTGACAGAAGAGAACCCACAAAACATCTCACAATCACATTAGCCAAAGGGAATGAAAGGCCAGAAGAGCTAGCAATGAGGCCCCAAAATAGAACACTCATGTTACACTTGATAATTACCTCCTCGACTATGATTTTTTGCAATTATATAATCCCAAGCTTATTTTTTTTTACATTGTAAACAGCAAATAATCTCCAAAACCACTTACTGATGATTCCTGACTCCATTAAGGGAAGTTTAAGTGTTTTGTTTAGATCCTCTCTTGCTGAGCCACCAAGGGAGAGAAAGTGGCCATGTCCCCCCTGCAGGTCCTTCTCTGGACACGCAGCCTGCTCTGTCTGTTTAGCTAGAAAAAAATCACTCCCTTCTCTAAACTCCTTTAGCATTTTTTTCCAGAAATAATTTATATACGGTAAATTATTAATATACAAACCTTAAGCGTACCATGGGTGAATTTTTACATATTTTGCATATGTCCAGACATCCACTACCCAGGTCAAGATAGAGAACAGTTCCACATCCCAGAAGGTTCCCTCATGCCTGTTCCCCATCGCTACCCTGGCAGGAGCCACTCTGCTGACCTCTCTCACTAGATTGCTTTGCTGTGCTGGAATTTCATAAACATGGAATCATGTAGTGTGTGCTCTTTCACTTCTAGCTTCTTTGAGTCAACAAGTTTGAGTCTCCTGGCTTTCTTTGTAGGGAATCTTTCTTCGGCCCCTTATCGTGTTGCGTGTGAAAGCTCCCTGACTTCCGTAGGTGTCTTCTCCACCAGACTTGGGAGCCAGGACATGGTGCATGGCAGCCCCCACAGCATCCTCCGTGAATTGGCTGCTTGACAAATAGTCCCCATGGCATTTACCAGTGAGGATCAGAACCATGGATCCCATTTCTCTGTCCCCCTCACAGTCTGTGGTATGATGCTGAGTGCATCCTTTGAGCACTTGCTGTGTACCAGGCTCTGGGATAAGTTGTTTATGCACATTAGCTTTACATACAGTTTACAACAGGCCCATGATGCAGGTATGACTTTGTCCTCATTTTCTGCATGAGGAAGCTGAGACTTGGCTATGTGACATTACTTTCCTCAGGTCTGTCTGACCCAGAACTCAGACTTCTAACCACTAACCTGCACTGCCTTGCAGTTAGGAAAGACCCTGAAAGCAATGATGTGAGTGTCCTTTGTGACAGACAGGTCATGAACTCCTCCCGTGGGCCGGGCAGTGCACGTATTATGCCCGCCTTCACGGGTACAAAGGCTGAGGGTCAGAAACACTGAATGATTGGTGCTCACAACTAGCACGCAGAAGACTGGAAACCAGAATCCCTCTCAACTAGAAGACTGTGTTCTTCGTGTGACACCCTCAGGCCACCTTTCTGTAGGATGAGTTTACTGCATGGAAGGGCTGTAGCAGCAGATCTCTGTCCCGGCTGGGTGTTTACTTTCTCCAATCAGGGAGATGTCAGGGATCAATGGTTTCCTTTAAAGCACAGCATTGGAGTATGGTAGATTTGATTGTACAAGGCTTTGATGAGGGTGGCTGTGTCTGTGGCAATGTTTAAGCAGTTATCCTCAAATGTTCTCAAAAACCAGATCCAAATGAAAAGGATATGTCCTTTCATCCACCAATATGTATTGACTTTATGCTATGAGGCTGGGCATAGCGCCAGGCACCAGTGAACACAGCGGACCTGGTTTTTAGTCTCGTGGAGCGTCTGGTCTAGCAGGGGAATCAGACATGAGTAATGAAGGTCACATCCAGGACCATGGGAATACACAACAAAGGTTCTTAACTGAGCCTGTGAGGCCCAGGAGAATGTTTCAGAGAGGAATGGCATTGAATTTTGACCTTAGTGATGAGCAGGAGTTAGTAGGGGAGGGGAGTAGAAGGTGTGTGTTGGAGGAGGGAGTTCAGGTAGAGGAAGCGGCAGGTGAGAAGACCCTGAAGCAGGAAGAGAAAGCACTGGAGGCTTCATGAAGGCAGAGACATTTGCCTTATTCACACCCAAGCTCCTTATACCACACATGAGGCACTCAGTAAATACCTGGATGCCTGAATGAATGAATGAATGAATGGTTTCGATCACATTCAGACTAGCTGGAATGGGGAAAAGAACAACATGAGATGGAGCCTGAGAGGTGGGCATCAGCTAGACCTTGCAGTCTTGAAGGTCATGGTTAAAGGGCTTGGATTTTTTTTTTTTGAGACAGAGTCTTGCTTTTGTTGCCCAGGCTAGAGTGAGTGCCTTGGCGTCAGCCTAGCTCACAGCAACCTCAACCTCCTGGGCTCAAGCAATCCTCCTGCCTCAGCCTCCCAAATAGCTGGGACTACAGGCAAGAGCCACCACACCCAGCTAATTTTTTATTTCTATTTTTCATTGACTTGCTAATTTTTTCTATTTTTAGTAGAGACGGGGTCTCACTCTTGCTCAGAGCTGGTCTTGAACTCCTGAGCTCAAGCGATCCTCCCGCCTTGGCCTCCCAGAGTGCTAGGATTACAGGCGTGAGCCACTGTGCCCGGCCAAAGGCTTGGATTTTATGTAAGAGAAATGGCAGGGTATTTGAAGAATTTGGAGACATGATAAAATGCAACACTATTTGCATTTTTAAAGAGTCACTTTGGGCCTGCTCAGTGGCTCACATCTGTAATTCTAGTTTATGTGGGGGCTTGGGAGGCTGAGGCAGGAGGATCCCTTGAGCACAGGAATTTGAGGCTGCAGTGAGCTATGATGACACCACTGCACTCCAGCCTGGCTAATAGAGGGACCTTTCTCTAAAAAGAGCCACTTTAGCTGCTGAGGACAGAGTGACCTGAAGACCAGGCAGCACAGGATGATGCAAGTGGGAAAGAGCCGGAGAGATTCAGGAGCTACTGAGGAAGACGAATGATCAGGACTTGAGTCAAGGATGACTCACCCAGGCTTCTGACTTAAGCAACCGGCTGGATGTTCAAGCATTCACTATGATAGGGACCATGGAGGGGTTCTATAGAAAGGTTCTATAGAAAAGATAAGAATTTTTGTACATGTTGAGGTTAAGATGTCTTAAGAAACATCCAAATGGGAAAAAGTCAAGTAGGCTGTTGGATGTGTGGGCTGGAGCTCAGAGAGAGTGCTATGGAGAACTCTCCAAGGACTGTTGACATCTAGATGGTCAACTGAAACCACAGGGAAGAATAAGATCACCCAGGGAGAGAGGTCAAGGTGAGAGGAGGCCAGGGCCTAGAACTCAACCTTTAATGGATACAGAGCACAGGAAAAGAAGGTGGCAGAGGAAACCAAGAAGAGGAAAGAGGCAGGTGGCAAACAGTAGAGTACAGGGTTGCACAAGTAGGAAAGAGAATGTTTTAAAAAGAAGCAGCCCTCTGAATTAAGTAAAAATGAGGATTGAAATGTCTCCAGTGGACTTATCAACATGGAAGTGATGGATAACACCAGTTGCTATAAAAACATAAGCAATGATTATTACCATCTTAGCCCCGGGGAAGGAGACTATATTCTAGGGACAGGACTTGGGAGTCCTCTAATGAGGGTCTGGATGCCAGGGATCTTACAGGTTGTTGCAAAACCTTCCTTCTTGGGGATGAGGATTTCTTGTCTTTGGAAGAAAGAAAAGATATCTGTGAGGAGCTTCTCACATACGGGGCAAGAATCCTGGAAAACACACTCTTAAAGTGTCAGCAAGGACCAATGATTTAGCAAAGAAACCGTCCGGAGTTCCATGATTCTTTCATTCAACAAGTTTATTGAGCCTCTACTATCTGCCCAACACATAAATCTTGATCCATTGACTATTTCTTGAGGGTCTTCTCAAGAAAGCACCTGGGCAGGGAAAAGACTGTTTTGACATATGAGGCATTAGTTAGTTTATAAGGATTTTGTCCTTTTATCAAAAATGTGAGCTCAGAGAGCAGAACTTTTTCTTTACCCCTATATGGTCCACCACCAAACTCGGGATGATCCAGCCATCCTTGGCAATTCGCCATTCCCCCAATTTCCTGAGTCTCTTCCCTCTACCTGGAATGTCTTCCAACTGGATAAATCCTCATTTTTAGGCTCAGTGCAAACGTCCTGTCCTCTGTGAACTTTCCCCAGATGCCTTGAACAAACTTAATTCTCCTTTCTTGGGGATCCTAAGGGCCAGAATAGCACTTGTCTTTCTATGTAACGTTGATGTCTGTGAGGGGCTGCAGTCTCCCTGGCCCAGCTGTGCCTCTTCTTACAATCTCTCAATAAATTTGTCAAAAATCACCTAAACTTCACCGCCTCCCCTGGTGAAAACAGGGCTCTGCACCCCAGACTGTGAGGCTCAGGCTGCGCGGCCATGTCAGGAAATGCTCCTCTGGTGCCACCTTCTGGCTAGGCAGGGTATGACAGCTCCTCATTCTGGCTTTTCTCTATTTGTTCTGGAGTCCCCTGAAGTCCTTGTATTCTTTCATTCATTCATTCTTGTGTTCATTCTGTACACTGGTGAGCCAGACAGATCCAGTTCCTTACCTCATGGAGTTAGAATCTAGTGCAGAAGACAATCTCAGAAGTGGATTGTTACAGGAGCTATGATCCTGAATGTTTTGAGGCCACAGGAAAAGGGGCTGCTTTGCCTGTCTCTGAAGCCGCCATCCCCAGACACCAAGACTGGGGCATGGTCTGACACTGCCCTCTCGTCTACCTCGGTCCTCACTTGGGAAGTACATCTGTGGCCAGGCCTATCCCATATGCCCACACAATCTCCCGTCACTTTTTTTTTTTAAAGCGTAATGATAACAAAGAAAAACAGTACACCACACTACTGAACAATTCAGTGTTTCAGTTCCTCTGAATGGCTGGTCCTGGAGTCCATTTCTTACATTCCTGAAACCCTAAGATTAGAACCACAATGTTAAAGCTGGAAGAGACCTTCATTCTTTCATTTATCCATTCTGTAAATACTTACTGAGCATTTATTAGGTACCAGGAATCATGCTAAATGCTGAGGACATAATAGTGAACAAGAAAGGACATGCTGTATGCTCTCATGAAGTTTATGTTCCCCTTAGGAAGATAGGAAACAAAGTAAGTATACAGCTTTTAAATATTTATTTATAACTTTTAATAGGTAGTACATTATATGATTCAAAATGCAAAAGGGTATACAATGGAAAGTCCCCCACTCCTGCCTGTAGCTAACTAGTGCCCCTCATAGAGGCAAGCAATGTTATAAGTTTCCTCTGTACCCATCCAGAGATACATATACAAGCAAATATATTCTCCCCGCCTTATACAAATGGAAGCACTTGATACACTCTGTACTGTACCTTGGGTTTTTTCCACTTAACAATGTATCTTAGAAAGCATTCTACGGCAATACATGGATTCCTATCTTTTGTACAGTTGTACAGTATCCCATTTAAGACTACTGTATGACTTATTAATAAAATAATTTTATATTGTGATAAATGTTATGATGCACACAGAAAATAAGTAGGGAACCTAATTTTAATCTAACAGGAGAGATCTGGCTTTAAGGTGATAAGGTAGTCAGGAAGGGAAGCCCACAGTCAGGAAATGACATGAAGATGAGTCCTAAAATATAAGAGGAAATCCACCAGGAGAAAATGAGAATATCCAAGCAAAACAAGGGCTGCCAAGGCAGGAAAGAGCTTGGCATCCTGGAGGGGCTGAACTGTGGCTGGAGCTGAGGTGCATGGAGTAAGCACAGAGACAGGTGGTGAGGGGCATTGTAGCCAGGCTAAGGAGCACGGGTATGATTCTAATGCAACAGGAAGCCCCTGGAGGGTTGAACAGAGAAAGGGCATGCTCTGATTTATATTTGTTTTCAAAAAAAAAACAATCTCACTTAGGCAGCTTTGTGGAATGCAGATGAAAGGACAAGAACGAAGGGAGGGAAATCAGTAGAGGCTAATGCAGTATCCCAGGCAGGAGGTAACAGCACAGACAGGGTGGTTGCAGTGACGATGGAGAAACATCAGCGATGCTGGGATTTGCTTTGGAAGTGGAGCTGACAGGACGTGCTGATGGAATGAAGGTGGGTTAGCCTCATTGAATGTAGCCCAGCTCCCTCGCTTCCCGAGCAGGCCAAGCCTCAGGTCACAGAGCTCCAGGGTGGTGTTTCTGACTCCCACGTCAGTGTTCTTTCACTCTAGTGAAGTAGGAGTTGGAATTTGAGAACAGAAACTATTTTTTAAATGGTGTTAACCAATAATTACTGAAATGTTCAATTTTTTAAATTTTTGGACAGCTTTTTGTTAGCTTTCTTGACTCCCCACCTCAGGAGTAGAAAGAGACAGATCTGGGGTGGGTGGAATATCAGGTCTACCACTACCTACTCTCAGCCTGGAGCAAGGGGGACAGGTAGTGTGCGAGATGGGACAGTCAGAGGAGACCTCACTGATGAGGTAAGCTCTGCTGAAAAACCTGAAGGAGGTGAAGGAGTGAGTGGGCCTTGCACATATAGGAGGGAAGAGTATTCCAGGGGGAAGACGCAGCTGGGGAGAAGATCCTCCGGCAGAAGCCTGGCGTGTTGGAAGAGTAGCAGGGAAGCCAAGGTGGGTGGAGCAGATGAGAACAGTGGGGAACGAGATGAGAGAAAGACTAGGGGTGGGGGTCAGATGGCCTAAGGCTTTGTGGGCTGTTGAAGACTTTAGCCTTTACTCTGAGTGAAATGGGAACCATGAGAGGGTGTGAGTTGATAAGCAACACGATTTGATGCACACTTTCGCAGGAGCCCCCACTGCTGGGGACCCACTGTAGGAAGCAAAGGTGGAAGTAGAAACTAGCTAAGAGACCACTGCAATCATCTAGGTGATAGAGGGTGGTGACTTGGCTCAGGGGGGCTACGGTGAGACATGGTCAACCAATAAGATATACGGACTAATATGACATAGGATGTGAGAAAGGAGCCAAACATCACTCCCAGGATTTAGTCTGAGAACCTGGAAGGGTGAGCTTGTTATTAATGAGATGGGGCAGATGAGGAAGGAAGGGGTTTGGGTTTGCAAGCGTTGGGTGTGAGATGTTGGTGACATCCAGTAAAGAGGCTGAGCTGGCAGGTGAATATACTAGAGTTCAGGAGACAGCTTTCGGCTGTCTATATGTGGGAGTTGTTGGCACATCAATGGTATTTAAAGCCACAGGACTGGATGAAAACTAGTGAGTGTAGACAGAGAGTCAAGGACTCAGCCCTGGGCCACTAACATCGAAGGGACAAAGAACAGGGGAGGAACCAGCTAAGGAAACTAAGTAGGAACGACCAGTGAAATAGGAGGAAAATCAAGAGGTATGCTGCTAGAATCCAAGTAAAAAAAAAAGGAAGAAAGCATGAGTGATGTCACATGCTGCTTATAGGTCAAATAAGAAGAGGACTCAGAATCAGTAAGATGGAATAGTGACCTTGACAAGAGCAGTCCCACAAACGAAGAGGAGGAAAGCCTGATTGGAGTGGGAAAGACAGAATGGAAGGAGAGAAATGGAGCCAATGAGGAACAGCTTCCTCTTTGGGGGTTTGTTGCAAAGAGGAATAGAGACGTGAGCAGTAACTGGTAGAAGAAATGGAGGAAACAACGGCATGTTTGTATGCTGATGGAATGATCCAATAGAGGTAAAATTGTAATGTGGGAGAGAGGGAGATTGGATGGAGCCATATTCTTGAGTTGATAGGAGACTGAGATCTGATATACAAGTGGAGGAATTCGTTCTAGACAGAAATGTGCATAGTCCAAGGTCATTGGTTCTCCAACCCCAGGAAGAACTTGTTAAAGCACAGATTGCCAGGACCCACCCCCAGAATTTCTGATTCTGTAGGTCTGGGTTGGGGTACAATAACTTGCATTTCTAACAAGTCCCCCAGTGGTGCTGCTGCTGCGGGCCCGGAGACCAGTCTTTAAGAGATACTCATCTTTAACAGGTGGAAAGGCAGCATATGTGAGGGCAGCAGATGCAATGACAGGAGTCTGTGATGTTTTGTTCTGATTGCTTCAATTTTCTTGTCTAGTAGGAAGTCATTAACTGAAAGTAGAGATGAGAGAGGAAATGTCAGAGTTTTGAAGAAAGGGAGAAGGTATGAAATGGTTGTCTTGGGAGGAGGAGAATGAATTGATGGGGGAGATGTTGATTTTCCTCCTGAGACTGATGATTATGAATTCAAAATGAGAAATTGGTTGAATGATTTTCTCCAGCCACTCTAAACTGCAGGTGGGTGGAAAGTTGGAGGTAACTGGGGTTGTGGTTTCTCAACTAAATTTGATGAAGCAAGGCTGGGTGCGGTAGCTCACACCTGTAATCGCAGCACTTTGGGAGGCCAAGGTGGGAGGATTGCTTGAGGCCAGGAGTTTGACACCAGCCTGGGCAACATAGCGAGACACACCCCGCCCCCCGACCCCCCGCCAATAAAAATAAAAAAATTTGATAAAGCAAGAGAAAGAGGCCAGGAAGTTGACGGTGAATACGAAGTGGGAAGGGGGATCATGATGAACCATGGAATTTAAGCTGGGTAAGGAGAGAGATACGGCATGGTGAAGGAAAATGAAATACACTTTTCTCAAAAGTGGTTGCTTTCTTCTCAAAGCCTTTCCCAACTTGTTTTCCTCTCTCACCTCTCTGGGCTTCTCTTAGCATTGCTGTCTCTTCCAGCCTCATGCCCTTACCTTATAGTACTTTTCTCTACAGCACTCATCATTATCTGACAAATGTTTGTCTCTCCACCACAATTAAAGTTCCATTGAAGGCACGGACTTTTTGTTTTCTGGTGTAGCCCCAGTGCCTAGAACTGTGCCCGGCATGTAGCATTCCTCCTCCACGCCATCTTCCCTATCCACTCCTGGCCAACTTACTCTTCAACCACACACCCAGGACATGTTTTATAGTTCTGCATCAAAATGCCTTGATCTGGAATGACATTCATCTAAAAACTGAGTGCCTAACTTTTATAACAGAGAGGCTTCAGGAAAGCAGAAATCTGTAAAGTTTGGGTTCCAATGCTTAAGAGCAAGATTAGAAGGATGGGCTTCTGCCAAGTTGCTTTTGATGACTGAGACTCAGGGCCTTGGGGCACCGCTCGCCCCAAGATCCCAGAAGACCAGCCATATTAGATTGTCATGGAAGCTCTGGGTCCTTCTTTAGCAGATTAGAAAACTCATGGAATCACGACTGGGGCAGTGGGTGCAGATGGGGGTGGAAGGAGGGGCCTCTGCAGATGGTTTGGTATTATTCCATTTTTGTAAAATAATTTAAAATTGTGGTCATGCATATATTTTTAGGAACTCATGCTACATATACTGATTTTACGTCATAAAGTAAAAGTGTTTTTTTAAAAAAGGTTTAGAAGGATAGCAAACTGTTATACACAGGTATATACAAAGACACTTTTTATCATATATGTAACTGAACTTTTTTTCTTTAATTAGAAGAGTGCTACTAGTTAAAATCAGTTTAAATCACTGTAAAAAAAAAAATCATACAACCAAGTGGCTTCAGACAGAGGTCATTTGCTTTTTCCAATGAAGAAATACGTGCACAGAGCAATTCCCGGATCGCCCCGTACCACACAGCTCCTTAGGGATGGAGCGGAGCGCGGGAGGCCGACGCTGCGGAGGAGCGCGAGGAGACGCGTGCAGTTGCCCCTGAAACAACGCCAGTACAGAAAGGGCGCATGCCCCTCCTCTGCTCCTACGTGCTCTGGGCATATCTCCCACAACTCCCAACTGTGACAGAGTATTCCTTAAACTGAAATTTTTTAACGGGGGGAGTGAGGAAAGGGGTTCAATTTCCTTCTTTTCTTTTCTTTTTTTTTTTAACCTCTGTCTCGGTCTGTCGCCCCTGGGTAGAGCGCAGTGGCGTCATCACAGCTCACAGCAACTTCAGCTCCCGGGCTCAAGCGATCCTCCTGCCTCAGCCTCCCGAGTAGCTGGGACTGCAAACACACATCGAGACGCCCGGCTAATTTTTCTATTTTTTGTAGAGCTGGGGTCTCGCTCTTGCTCAGGCTGGTCTGGAACTCCTGAGCTCAAGCCGTCCTCCCGCCTCAGCCTCTCAGAGTGCATGAGGCACCACGCCCAGCCCTTAAACTGAATTCTGAGAAGACAAGGCATTTCTTTGCCTCAGTGCCCCACAACAGCTCCACAAAATACAGGCTGAATGACTAAATATACGGAAAAACCACACAGTACACTCACACGCACAAATGGACAGAGCAGCAAAACTGGAAGTTTCCTCAGGGAGATGCCCTTTAAAGGGCAACTCAACTTTTTCTTCTTTGAATACACAAACAGCCACCATGGCCGGCAGGTGAGGCTAACAGCTTTCCAACCGTTAGCCAGCCAGTTTGTGCATTATTGAATAAAGCAATAAGCCATGCATGACACGAATGTCATCTTTGCCCGGCTAGCACGCTGGCGTGAGATCCCCTCTCCCGGTCTCTCAGACCCGCTTACCTGGAAGGTGAGGGTTTGGCGCGGGAGAGGCTTTTGCGCAGGCGCAGAAACTATGGCGACAGCATCTTGAGCATGGGGATCCTCAAAGTAAGACAGCCGCTCAGTCCGGCAAAAGTGTGCAAAACGGTGAGGGGGCGGCGGGGTCGGGGGACCATGGAGAGAATCAGGCGTGGACAGGGACAGAAATCTGCCCTTTGACCGCAGGCGCCGTGCGGCCGCCAAGCGCCCAGCCGCGGGGCGCAGCGAGGCGGGAACCCAGAGCCCCCGGCCGCAGTGCGCCCCCGCAGGCGGAGCTACAGAGCTGGTCCCGGAGACCTGGAACCAAGAGCCCTGAAGGGCCTGGGACCTTCTCCAATTAATTCACTTAACCTCGCTGAAAATGGTTTATACCACAGCACAGTCAGCTTTCCACGTGCAAATCCAGCAGCTTTAATTGAACATTACAGTTCCAAAGAAAGGCTTCTCAGGGGTAAGGAGTTTCACCAGCTGGCCAGAAATCACTAGCAATGAGATACCGTAAGTAGCATTGCTTCCCAACGTAGAAAAAATTGATTGCAAACGGACTTAACAGATCTGAATCCTGGGGACACTTCTACTCTCATTCTCAGAACATTCATGACACACAGTCTACCAATGATTTATTTTTCAAATAAAGTCCAAAATAAGTGGTAACATTCAAGTGCTATATTAGCTCCATAATGAAAAATGGAAAACTTTAATACAAGATCATTTATTTTCTCACAGGTAAAAAAGCTCTGAACCCCTAAAATAGTTTGGAAGGTGTGGCAACCAGATCTTTCAATACTTTGGGTAGGACTTTCAACGTTTGGAGTCTTTATTTATAGGCCTAAAAGCAGAAATTATGGAAGGATGTAAACCAACCCACGTTCACTGAGCCACATTCTAGGTGTATTATGCCATGTAAAAGCCCTCTCCGTAACTCCAGAAATTCATTCATATATGGTGTTATGAAAGAAGAAATGAAGTGGTTAAGTGTTTTGATTAGGTTGATTAGGCTAAATAATTCTCCACTTACACCAGTAATTAAAAACCCCAGTTTAATAATCCATTGCAATTGGTAGAACTGTCTTTAAAAAAAAATTGATAGTTCCTAAATAATCCCCAATAAAAGGATCCAGAGGCTCCTTGGAAAAATGGGTCTAAGGCATGCAAAATAACAAGACTTGCCAAAAACATCTCGTAGTAACAGAAAGGAAGGGAGAGCATGTCAAAAAGGCACAAGAGCCAACTTGAAGAACTCCCAAATGCCAAAGCTGGGACAATTTGAGCAACAAAATAAACGACAGTGTTGACCCATGGGCTAAATATAAGTGTCCATACTGATATAACTGAATAAATAAATGGGGAGAAGGCACAGCTCCTTCTTATATAATTCTAATTGGTAAACGTAGAAAGAATAGAAATACTAAATTAACATTTGGCATATGCCACAGTAACACTTGTTGCAGGCAATAACAATCCATAGATGCGCAAAATTAGTGGGCCAAAGAATGATAGTTTCAGAATATATTCCGTTACATATTACAAAGGGAAAATTAATAACTTTACAGTGGAGAAATATGGCACTTTGTCCAAGAGATCAAAGTTGGTCACTTGCTGGTGACCAACACCAGCAAGTCATATCAACATCATGTATCTTGATATAATGCAATAAAAAGGGTACAGTGCTTTTGTGACATTCTTGCTAAAGAATAACCACAACCAGTAATGAGAAATTATCAGATAAACCCAACTGGAAGGGCGTTTTATAAAATAACTGGCCATTACTCTCCAAAACTATTAAGTCATAAAAGATGAAGACTAAGAAAACTAAATGCAATGTGGAATCCTGGATTGGATGCTGAACCAGAAAAAAAACTGCGGTGACTGGCATAATTCAAATAAAGTCTGTAGATTAGTTACTAGTACTCTATCAGTATTTACTGGTTTTGATATTTTTACTATGGTTAGGCAAGATGTTAATATTTGGGAAAAGCTGAATGAAGAGTAGATGAGAACTCTCCACACTATTTTTGCAAAAGTCTAAAATTATTTAAAGGTTTTAAAAAATGGAACATGTCGAGGGAAGATAGCCAAATATAGCTAAAATTAAATCGAGTGACTGAGATTTACACATTTTGTTCATTGTAAAGGTTTAAAATTCTTTGAATTACGACACTAATACGTAGCGAGACTATTTGGTTTCCCCGAGCATAGTCAAAAGTTGATTCCCACTGGCAAAGTTGTCTTTAGCAAATAAGAGGACTAGTTTAGCTGCATTTTGGGGTGTTCATTAAACCAACTTTTAGACCAAACTCTTGAGTGAACACAGGCTAACTTTTTATACTACAGAAAAAGCCAAAGCAGTCTTTAAGACATCCATAAAATCCACAAGGCGTGGTGGCTCTTGCCTGTAACCCCAGCACTTTGGGAGGCCAAGGATCTCTTGAGGGGGATCCCTTGAGGCCAGAAGTTCGAAGTTCAAGACCAGCCTGGGCAACATAGTGAGACCTCCCCCATTACTAAAAAAAAAACTTTGCCTGTCATGGTGGCACATGCCTATAGTCCCAGCTACTCAGGAGGCTGAGGCAGGAGGATCATTTGAGGCCAGAGTGTGACAAGGCCAGGGTGTGAGGTTGCAGTGAGCTATGATGATACCACTTGCACTCTAGCCCCAGCAAAAGAGCGAGACCTTGTCTCAAAAAAAGTGCCATAAAATCCAAGATCTTGTACCCCTCAACACTCAGGGAGGACTAGGTGTGCAACTGTTAGGGGCTCCAAATTCCTTTTAGTCTACTCCCAAAACCGTAACAGTATTTTCTTATGTGCTATGAAAACACTGGGATGCAATGGCCTAAACTACTAAAGTGCTAACATTTGAGATAATTTGAAATTATGAGATAATCTTGAATAATCTCATATCCAATTTGTGAATACAAGAAAATCTAGTTAAAATTGGTTTTGACTTTTTCTCTATTTTTCCTTTTGAAGGTAAAATACTAAACAATTAAGCCCAAGGGAGTCCTCTAGAAGGCACAGAAGTTTGGGGTAAAAGTGAAAACAATGATCTTACTGGGAAATCCAGCATCTTCAAACTGATGAAGACAGAAAGGACTCCCCAATTTGGAAGGAATGTATTTCAAAAAGCTTGGCAGACAGAAATATCTAGGAATAGAAATATTGTACTGGGCCTCTGGTAGGCAAAGAAAAGTTACGATTGGAAGTGTAAGCAATGATGCTAATTAGAAATCAGTATTTATTCATTTTATTGGCACCCTTGACTTTAGTAGCCTGGGCTGTGTAGAACAGAATGAACAAGTCATTTTAGAGCAAAACTATCCAACAGTATTAAAACCCATTTCCAGAACTCTTTCTTAGTATAGATGTTATTGCACATTGAACTAGAATGGGAACATCTTAAGAGCTAAAAATCTTTAAGGCAGAGAAATCTCCAAACCTTTGGGAATAAATAAGAATTAATGAAATACCATTACAGTTATAAGGTCCCCGAGGCCCAAGCCTACTAACTAAAATTTCATTTTTGGGGACCTGCATTCATGTGGAACACTGTCTAACTTCCTTCGTACCTAAGATAGCGGGCCAGATTCTATGGAGTTATATTTAGCACAGTGCCTGGGACCTAACAAACACAAATATTTGTTGAATGAATGCTTTAGCAATGACTCTACTTTCTCTGAGAAGTATCCAGAAATAAAGCATTAAGAATATCAGTCCATTATGCTTTGCAGAGGTCATGGTTATCCAGCCCTGGGTACAAAGCAGCCCTGGGTCCAAACTATTCCCTCTCAGCACAAACTCTCCAAAATTAGTTGCTGTCTCATCTCTCAGTACTCCTTATATTCCAAATGTTTCATAAAACATAGCAGACTCAAATAATACTAAATGGTACTAGAAGTGATGCTCAACAGGATCTCACGTTTATTGAGAAGTGATTAATGGTAAAAAGAAAGGCAATGCCCTTTCCTCATTGGCTGAACAAGAAACTGAAGAAACATACACTACACGTTTTACAAATTTTTCTCTTCCAAAATGCATTTCTGTAAACGAGTTTTTAACCACTGTTCTTAGCTTTGAAATCAAATTAATCCTGACTTAATCAGTATAATGTACAAGAACAGAACATTCCTTAGGACTCCTAGTACTTTACTTTGAGTAACAAAGGGTCAGAGAAAATGAACCACCCTTAAAGACACAACCTTGGGGTAACACTGTTAAATTCTCCTAGACAAAAATTCTTCATAAAAATGTTCTTCCAGTTCGGAAGAGAAAAACCAAATTCCCACTTTCTGGGGTGGATGCCCAAAACCTTTGCAACTCAAGTGTTCTCCAAGTGCAAATGTCAAAATGGGAGGAGGAAAGGGTTTTTAAAAATTAGAGAAAACTGTATGCACTTACGGACTTAAAAATCCGAAAAACATAGTAAAAAGACAAAAAAACAAAGCATTATGCTCTGAAATCACAACCAAAGCCAAAATAAAAGGGACATTTTTCACCTAAACTACCTAGAGGAATTTTTTGTTTAGTTTTTTCTTTTTCTTTTTTTTTTCATTTTCCAGTTAAGTCCTATGTCTTTTGTGAAATTCCAATATTTAAACTGCAAGTCTGCAATCGTCTTTGAAGTCAATGAAATTAAGAAAAAAGTCCTAATTCTCTTGAAGGTCATTTTTTCCTTTTAGGATATGCAGATGCAACCGTTGCTGCAGTCTGTGCAGAACTGCCTTTCATTTCCCACGACCTTGACGTTCCTACAGAGATAAGAAAAAAGGGAAATGATTAGTTAAAACTACTTATCTGAACATGCTTAAGAATTAAAACTTCATAGATTAGCTCAATAGAAATTTAATTATTTGTAGTAGGTAGAATATTCCCTACAAATAAAAACTGGCTTTTACTTCTCATATTTTAAACCAAAACACTCAAAAGCATCCCAATTAGTACAAAATTACTCTTCTTTGACTATATTGATTTATTTATTTTTGAGACAGAGTCTCACTCTGTCGCCCTGGCTGGAGTGCAGTGGCAGGACTCACAGCTCACTGCAGTCTAATATTCCTGGGCTCAAGCAATCCTCCTGTCTTAGCCTCCCAAACTGCTGGGATTAGAGGTGTGCGCCACTGTACCCCGCCTTTATTATCTCATCTTTTCAACAAAGTTAGTTCCTCTTTATAATATAATGTGCAATTAATTTTAAGTCCCATAAACACCTGTGTTCAATTATGCCTCGAAAATCTATTTGTGAATCTTAGCTACACAATAATACCAAGAGGACCAGTATGAATTGTGTCTTAATGTAAACCAATATGCCAGAAGGCTTATTTTAAATGATGCAAATTACAAATGGTATTAGCTGCCTTAATCCCCCAATCAACATCAAGAAAGCACCATATTATACAATTCGATCTAAATTGTTCTATTTCCAAATACAATTTTGATGTGTACACAATAAGCTTATATATTTACAAATAATAAAGATAACACTGATCTCCTTAGAGCTTATAAGGATACTTAAGCATTCACATCAAACCATCTTGATAAATTTGGAACCAGTAAAATAACTGTCAACGATTCACGAGATTTTAAACCATTAGATAAATTAAAAAAATTTTTTTTTCATTAAACAAAAGTGTAGGCCAGGCACAATGGCTCACGCCTATAATCTCAGCACTCTGGGAGGCCGGGGCAAGAGGGTAGCTTGAGGCCAAGAGTTTGAGGCTGCAGTGGGCTATGATGATACCATCTAGCCTGGGCAACAGAGACCCTATCTCAAAAAAACTAATAATAATAAAATAAAGTATACATTGGAAACAGTGAGAATTAGTAGAATTGTTCTTGAAGGTCCTCCCACTGGCCTAATCTGTCACTTGAGCATTATGTAACATTAATGATACGTAAACAACTATCATAGTAGTATCTGAATCAGGCAAGAATTATCAATGAATGCTAAAACAAAAGGGTAAAACTTCAACGAGAGACATTTATATAGTTTCAATTTTCCCACATATTAAAAAGAAAAAATAGTAACTTTATAGAGAATCTAGTGCACAACACCTTACACAAGTAAGCCAAGTTAACATTACCAATAATGGTATAAACAGACATCTTGTATCTCCTAGTATGATGCACTGAGAAAGACAACATCACTTGAAACAGTGAAGGCTGAAAGAGTGAAGAGACATGAAACCAAATGTTATTCGACTGGAACCTGGACTACAAAGAACTGCTATTAGGGACATTAATACAACTGGTAAAGTCTGAATATCTGTGGTTAACAGTATTGTGTCAATGTTAAATTTCTTGATTTTGATAAATGCACTGTGGTTATGTAACTGCACATCTTTGTTCTTGGGAACTACACACCAAAATATTTAGGAGAAAGGACATGATGTCTGGACCTTAACTCTCAAATGATTCCAAAAAAAAAAAACCTATTACATACACATTCCCAAAAAGGATGACAGAGAAAATGTGGCAAGATACTACACTGATAAATCTGGGTGAAAAGTCTGAAAGTATTTCAAAATAAAAATTAGGGGGATGAGTTTTCATGTTATTCCCCCTGCAAAAAAATTGAGTTCACTAAAGTTATGTTTATTATTTTATTTTTAAAAGTCTACTCAACAGCTTTCATAAATCTTTATTTATTTATTTATTTTTTTTGAGACAGAGTCTCACTCTTTTGCCTGGGCTAGAGTGCCGTGGCGTCAGCCTAGCTCACAGCAACCTCAAACTCCTGGGCTCGAGCAATCCTTCTGCCTCAGTCTCCCGAGTAGCTGGGACTACAGGCATGTGCCACCATGCCCGGCTAATTTTTTCTATATGTTTTTAGTTGTCCGATTAATTTCTTTCTATTTTTAGTAGAGACGGGGTCTTGCTCTTGCTCAGGCTGCTCTCGAACTCCTGAGATCAAACGATCCACCCGCCTCGGCCTCCCAGAGTGCTAGGATTACAGGCATGAGCCACTGCGCCCGGCCATTCATAAATCTTTTGGAATGAAAAAGGCGGCAAGGACCTTTTTTTTGAGACAAGGTCTCACTCTGTCACCTGGGCTAGAGCGTAGTGGCATCAACATAGCTCACCCCAACCTCAAGACTCCTACTAAGCTCAAGTAATCCTCCTGCCTCAGCCTCCCCAGTAGCCAGGAGTATAGGCGTGCCGCCCCACCATGCCTGGATATTTTTTCTTTTTTTCTGGGGTAGAGAGATGGGGGTCTCACTTTTGCTCAGACTAGTCTCAAACTCCTGGCTTCAAACAATCCTCCTGCCTCAGCCTCCCAAAGTGCTAGGATCACAGGCGTGAGCCACCACGATCAGCCAAGGACCATTATTTTTAACCACTTTTTGACACGCAAACTTTTAAAGTTTCTATAAAAGACTTCTCTTACAGCACTTCTTTCACTTTTGTGACTATTTCCTATTGCCACTGGGAATAATTCCACTAAGTGCTTTGACAATTCATGGTCAAAGAGTTTCACTTGTAGGTAGATCAGCTCTATTTATTTACATTTCTGATGAATCAAATCTACCCTGGCAAAATTTAATACAGAAAAAGCAAGCAGGAAAAAAGAGGAGAGAGATGATAGATGTACAATAAAGGGAGAAGAGCAGATAAAAGCAAACATGGACCTCCGATGGGTTCAAATCCCAGTTAGAATTGCCATAGGTACAACATACGTTTGTGTTCAGTTGGACACACCAGCTTTTATATATGAAGATGCTACTGACTCACTGTAGCGGTGGAAGTGGTGTGGCAAAAGTTGGTTTTCCCTATGATGCTGTCATGTGGAGTCTATGTGCTATTCCGCTAACCTAGTGCTCCTAGAAGCATGTACAAAGCAGCTAAAAATCTGTAGTCTTGAGAAATGTCACAGTGAGATCTATGGTAGAAGCAGGCTGGAGTGGCCAGTCCAGCTTAAGCTCCTGTCATGGAATGGCTGTTCATGGGTACAAAGAGGTAAACATAAGATCCTAAAGCTCAAACACAAAATTAATTATAAGGCCCTGGTTAAACAGAAATCAGCCCCAAAGCTAAGAAGAGTAAGGGAAGATGCATTCCTACGTCTAAAGTAGGTAATAAGCGAAGAATAGAGAAAAATAGCAGAGAAAATACCTATCACAAAATTTCCACCAGGACAGTTATTCCGAATCTTTAAATAAAAATAAATTTAAGCCAGACAAGGTGGCATTGCACCTACAGTCTCAGCTAGCTGGGTGGCTGAGGCAACAGGATCTAAGCTTAAGCCCAGGAGTTGGAGGCAGTAATGCACTATGTCCATGGCTCTGAATAGCCATTGTACTCTAGCCCAGGCAACACAGTGAGACCCCCACCTCTTAAAAAAAGAAAAAAAAAAGATATTGACTAAGAATGAACTAGAAGACATTTCTAGCCCTCAACATCTGATCTGTGGCTTAAATAACTAGAAGTAATGCCCACACCTCTATCCACCCACTCCACTTGAGCCCCTTCCTTCTCACATACATTCAGCAAATCTGCCTACTTGGCTTTCCTCTATTTAGCATATTATCCCTCCTGCGTACTACTGCGTTCTCCTATCATTCCTCTCCCTCCGCTTTTAAGTGAGCCATAAACTGAAGCATATTCATATTTATTTGTTGAATATAATTTCATTAACTTTAAAATCTGATAAATGTTTATACCCACCCCTAAATTAAATCTATATAGCCCGACTAGTTTCTCCTATGCCCCCATGGGCCTTGATAGAAAAGAACACAAAGTTCAGTGTCCCTGGCTGACAACACAGAATGCTTAGATAGGCTAATATGAAAAAACTGCAACGATTATACCAAAATCACTTTCACTGCTTTATATGGTTTATAGAATCAATCTTTTATAGTCTCCAATGCTGTCAATTAGAGTTAAATGGGTCTAATGGCAGATAGACTGAGTTACGTATAATATTCTGACTCCCACAGGCAAAAGAAAATATTTTTTAATGTTATCCAATTTAAATGATACAGTATTTTATTAAAACTATTTTCTATCTTCTCATTCCGTTTTCAGCTTTTCTAGGTCCAGAATGGACATTTCAGTTGGACTGAATTTCTGGGAACCAAAGTAGTAGCACAAGGATGAAATAAATACATTAATTATCTTTCCAACCCTCTAATTCTTTCCCAAGACTGTTAATTAGTAGCTTAATGCCTATATACATTTCAATGAAAGGGCCAGAAGTAAAAAGCCTGAAAATATTCAGTCCCTGAATAATAAATCTGACCAGTCATTTCTGAAGTGGGAACAAAAAGCAAGATAAATAGATAAGTTAAGATTTTTTGGTGTAACTGAAAGCAAAATTCAAAACACTAGTTCCAAACCAAGTGAAATGGTTTGCCAGGCTTGACTATTCTCAAAATCATTCCTTGGCTCTACACTAAGAAATAACATTTGAACTGAAACTCATTTCCCAACAAAACCGATTTCTCAAAACACTTTGGAAATACTGATTTTAGCTGGTATTATATTAGAACACAATTAGGCAAATGTTTTATTAGTTTGTCAAACTCACCCTCAGCAAGGATATTCTGCATTTAACAGGTAAATTCAGAGAGAATGAAGTAATCTTTAGAATATGCTTTCCACTTACCTAATATTTTGTCCAACTCCCCTCTCAAAAAATTTCCCATCTAACCATCCTCAGTATCTCCAAATCACTCTAGTACAAGCTATTGTCATCTCTCACTGGAACTTTGTCACACTCTTTAACTGATCTTCCTGCTTTCACTCTTGTGTCCTTTCAGTCTATTCCAAAGATCAGATCTCACAAGGGAAACCCAGTAGCACTATTAAGTACCATGCCAACAGTTACTGAACTTTATGACTGATCCAAACAAGGGGTGTGGGGGTGTGTATGCCTGAGATTATGAATAACAATCATTCATAAAAGCTCTGTGTACAAACACCTCATTTATACAATCATGCTCTGCATAATGGCATTTTAGTCAACAACTGACCACATATACAAGGGTGTTCCCGTTAGGATTATAATGGACCTGAAAATTTCTTATCACCTGGTGATACAGCCATTATAACAACATAGCACAACACATTATTCATTTGTTCGTGGTGATGCTGGTATAAACAAACGTACTGCACTGCCAGTCATAAAAGTAGAGCACATAAAATTATGTACCATACATAACACTTGATAATAATAAACAACTATGTTACTGGTTTATATATTTACTGTACTTTAGTTATTTTAGAATATATTCCTGATACTTTTTTTAAAAAGCTAATTGTAAAACAGCCTCAGGCAGGTCCTTCAGGAGGTATTCCAGAAGAAAGCACTGTTATAGGAGATGACAGCTCCATGTAAGTTGCTGCCCCTGAAGACCTTCCAATGGGGCAAGATGGGGAGATGAAGACAGTGATACTGATGATCCCGACCTCTGTGCAGGTCTGGGCTAATGTGTGTTTGTGACTTAGTTTTTTTTTAACAAAAGTTTAAAAAGTGTAAAAAAAAAAAAAAAAAATTAAGCCGAGTGTGGCTCACGCCTATAACCCTAGCACTCAGGGAGGCCCAGGGGGGAGGATTCCTTGAGGTCAGGAGTTTGAGACCAGCCTCAGCAAGAGTGAGACCCCATCTCTACTAAAAATAGAAAGAAATTAGCTGGGCAACTAAAAAAAATAGAAAAAATTAGCCGGCATGCCTGTAGTCCCAGCTACTCTGCAGGCTGAGGCAGGAGGATCCCTTGAGCCCAGGAGTTTGAGGTCGCTAGAGCGAGACTCTGTTTCCAAAAAAAAAAAAAAAATTAAATAGAAAAAAGCTTATAGAATAAGGATGTAAAAGAAATATTTTTGTACTTGTTTGTGTGTGTGTTTTAACATGACTCAAAAAGTTTTAAAAAATTTAAAGGTTTATAAAGCAGTTACAGTAAGCTATGGTTAATTTATTATTGAAGAAGTTTTTGTTAATTTAGTGGAGCCTAAGTGTATACAGTGTTTATAAAGCCTACAGTACAGTACATTAACATACTTGGGCTTCAGATTTGCTCACCACTCACTCATCCAGAGCAATTTTCAGCCCTGTATGCTACATTCATAAAGAGCCCTATACAGGTGTACCATTTTTTATCTTTTATACTGTATTTTTACTGTACCTTCTCTAAGTTTAGACACAAATATTTACCATTGTGTTACAACTGCCTACAGTATTCAGTATACTACTGAGTGGTTTATAGCCTATGAGCAATAAGCTATACCACATAGCCTAGGTATGTAGTGAGCCATACCCCTTTGTAGATTTGTGTAAGTACACTCTATGTTTGCACAATGAAATAACCTGACGCATTTCTCAGAACATATCCCTCCAGTGCTAAGCAACACATGACTGTATACACATTTAATCCCAACAACCTAATGAGGTATTTTCCCTACTTTTCAAAGATACATAGGCTCAGCCAGGTGTGGTGACTCACACCTAGTGCTAGGATTACCAAGCACTTTGGGAGGCCAAGGCAGGAGGATTACTTGAGGCCAGGAGCTCGAGACCAGTTTAAACAAGAATGAGACTCTGTCGTTTCAAAACATAGAAAAATTAGCCAGGTGTGGTGGTATGCACCTGAGAGGCTGAGGGAGAAGGATTGCTTGAGCCCAAGAGTTTGAGGTTGCTGTGAGCTAGGCTGATGCCACGACACTCTAGCCCGGGCAACAGAGTGAGATTCTGTCCCAAAAAAAAAAAAAAAAAAAAAAAAAAGATATTTAGGCTCAGAGAATTTACAGGCTCAACAGTGACAGTGGCAAATATGAAACCAAGTTTTCCTCCAGAGCCCAGGCCTTTCCACTAGTATACATATGATACGGTAACAAGATCACAAGATCCATAATTCATACTCTTACTTTTAATATTATCCTAATATATATACACCTATCTCACGAGGAAAAAAATGAGACATCAGATGTAAGGTGCTTAACAGAATAGAATCCCTTCCCACACCCAAAAAACTGATCACCTTTTAAAAACACCTTTAATATCACCATTTGGGCAACTTCAGGACAGCTAGCTAGTGGCAACCAAATCTTCTAGCTTGAAATTATCTAACAACTCCCTAAAAAAGTAATATGCTTACAAGAAGGAAGACACAATAAAAGGGACACTAACAAGATTGTAACATGAAGTTACACATGTAGGATATTAAGCTAAAGACACTGCCATATTTTAATGGCCAAAAAGTACGATGACTTTACTAGAGAGTCATAATACTATAGCTGATGAAAAATGGGACACTACTCCAAAAACCTTTTCAGCCTTAAGGCAGGCTACAGTACTGAATAAAAGTACAGCCAGGCTTATCAGACACATGTGAATTATAATATTGTTTCTAATGATGAAGACAAGACTAGTAGGTTAGGCCGGGCGTGGTGGCTCACGCCTGTAATCCTAGCACTCTGGGAGGCCGAGGCGGGCGGATTGTTCTGAGCTCAGGAGTTCGAGACCAGCCTGAGCAAGAGCGAGACCCCGTCTCTACCAAAAATAGAAAGAAATTAATTGGACAGCTAAAAATATATATAGAAAAAAAAAAATTAGCCGGGCATGGTGGCGCATGCCTGTAGTCCCAGCTACTCGGGAGGCTGAGACAGTAGGATTGCTCGAGCCCAGGAGTTTGAGGTTGCT
>RJWJ010016608.1:0-34238 GCA_004363605.1 Indri indri
CTTCTTCCCTTTTTCTCCATTTTGAAAATGGCCAAGAAATATGATTTAAATGTAAGCATTTAACCAGGCAGGAATAAGTAACTTATCAAAGCTGCTGCTTATCTAAATTCATCCTTCATAACAGACCTGAATTTAAAGGCTCAAGGATGTACATTCTGGTGTCTAGAGTTTATAATAATTAGCTCCATTTTAAACACACCCAAATTTATAAAAGTTGAATAGTATCAGTGGTTTTGTTATTATATGTGACCTTGGGAAATGAAGTAAATGTCAAATATTTGTCAACTTTCAGTGCCTGCTCCATGATTTTTGTTTGTTTTTATACAGAAATGAAAGTAAGCTTTTTTATTTTTCCCCCCATAAGCTCCCTCTTTGCTGGCTGCCCTAACTTTGTCTTCCACGCCACATAGCCATATAGTGATGACATCTTTTCTGCTTAGTATCAGCAAAAATTGAAGAGAGAAAGCGAATAAATGATCATTGCTCGCTTGAAACAAAGTTTCTTTAACTACATAGGTCAAAGAGGGGTCTAGGATTTGAAACTAGAGATATTTATGAAGTGGCTCTTGCTTGTTTGCCTTGCAGCAATACATTCCAGAGTTTTCTCCACAGCAAGGAGGCCAGGAGAAAGCTAATAATAGGTTATCTGTGTACAGACTGTTTGCTCTAACACTTCTTTTTCTTAAATAGCATTTTTCATTTTTTAAATACACATTTAAGCTATACAAATTATAGTATTAGACACTGCTCTGTAGAGCACTATAATGTGAGATGTACTTATTTCTGAGTGTTGTATGTTGATGTTCCTTCCTATCCATTTTAGGACACTTGGTGGGGTTCCCGCACAGGCTCCTTCACCTCTCGAACCAACTTCATCATCACAAATCATCTGCCCAGATGGGATCACCTCGGCAAACTTTTACCCTGAAACTTGGATTTATATGCATCCATCTCAGGACTTCATCCAAGTGCCTGTTTCCGCAGAGGACAAAAGTTATCGGATCATTTATAATCTTTTTCATAAGACTGTACCTGAGTTTAAATATAGAATTTTGCAAATATTGAGAGTCCAAAACCAGTTTCTTTGGGAGAAATACAAAAGGTGAGTCAGGTGTAAAAAACTCAAGAGCTTTTCTTACTGTAGCTAATGTCAAATGCAGAACATAGTAGTAAACACTTGTGTAGAATTTAATATGTTTCTATTTTTCCATATATGAATTTACATATAATACTCAGACCTATGAATAGGATTATTCAGCATTTTACAAGGAGGAAGCTCAGTCACAGAAAACTTTGCTTGCTTGCCACAGGTCATTCAGCTAATAAGATAATGGTGCTAGAATTTGAACTTAGGCAGTCTAGCACCAGAGGTCTTGCTCATAATCACTCTCCTATGCTGCTTGTCAGGTCAACAAACTAATGTAATACAAAGGGAATACCCGCAGATTTGAGGAAACTTGGAATTTAAGGGACACTCAGATTGGAGGAATTAGACAAGGAAGGGATCCTGAGGAAGACAAGACATGAGAACTAGATTTAAGATGAAAGGGAAAGCAAGTAAATGGTTGAAAGAGAAAGAAGGAAAAGGGCTATTCTGCAGTGGAAAAGATTTTAAACTTTCAATATGATCTCTGATGGCCTTTTGCTCTTGATATCCACCCCATTGAAACTATAAAGATAAGTTTATGACTACATCATGCCTGTTACATTGATCTGTATTTCCTTCTGAATTTCTTACCCACTCTTTGCATTAGGAAAAAGGAATATATGAACAGGAAAATGTTTGGCCGTGACAGAATAATAAACGAGAGACATTTATTTCATGGAACATCCCAGGACGTGGTAGATGGAATCTGCAAGCACAACTTTGACCCTCGAGTCTGTGGAAAGCATGCTACAATGTTTGGACAAGGCAGTTATTTTGCAAAGAAGGCAAGCTACTCTCATAACTTTTCTAAGAAGTCCTCCAAGGGAGTCCATTTCATGTTTCTGGCCAAAGTGCTGACCGGCAGATACACAATGGGCAGTCATGGCATGAGAAGGCCCCCTCCAGTCAATCCTGGCAGTGTCACGAGTGACCTCTATGACTCTTGTGTGGATAATTTCTTTGAGCCTCAGATTTTTGTCATTTTTAATGATGACCAGAGTTACCCTTATTTTGTTATTCAATATGAAGAAGTCAGTAACACTGTTTCCATTTGAAAAATCTTGGTACTGCTAAATTATTTGATATGAACTCAATCCAGCATTTGTAGCAGGTTTCGAATGGGTGGGGCTGGGTGGGGAACAGCATTGGACATTAATAGGGCACTTTTCAGACCCGTTTTTTAAAGTGCTAGAAAGTGTAAATTTTTTTTAAGAAAAATACAGGTTTTGAAATGACCATTTATTCTTTATTTACTAATTACTGTTAGTGTACTCAGTGTGGAAAAGACTATGGATTGCAAACTCTTTTCATTCACACTGTACACATGGGCAGCAATGTTATTAGAAGCATTAAAAAAGCCACAAAAAACTGAACAGCCCCCACTAATTAAATATGGCTTGGGCCTGGTAGAAGTTTGGCCAGACAGAATGGAGGGTATGAGCAAAGTAAGAATTGTATTTATTTATTTACATTCATAAAACTGACTGCAACTGGTACTACCATGCTTATTCCCTGTCCAAAGCATCACTGCTTTGGTATAGTATAAGTTCATGAAATTCTGATAGGTGGAAAGAAATTATTTCTGTCAGCCAGACTGAAATATATCACCCAACCAGAGAACCTCAATGACTTTAACTGTTTTACGGAGTTTGCCTGAGAATTCAGAGCTCTATTTAGAGGAAGTTTAAAAAAAAAAAAAAAACCATTTGAAAAAATTTTGTCACCAGCAAAATTTTTCACTAACTAGTTATAGTTACATTCTTGTGTTAACCTTCAGCTTTGGAAAACTCAGTTTCTTCCATTATCATACACACCAACTTGAAGGCATTGAGAAGCTAATTTGGTTGAAGCCAGACTTGAGGATTTAGAAATACTACTTTCTGTTGGGGTTCCAGACTTAGCCCATGACTGACGGTTTTAGAGAAAGGAAGAACATCTATAGCCAGAGTGATAAAGTTTATTACCATGCTTTGCACAAAGTAGATTCTCAAAAATACTTGCTGGAATTAACGGTAGATGGCAATCCCACCCCTATACCTGCTTTGCCATATGCAGCTGGGTTCCCTGGCTGAATGTACTTTACTTACACTACTTACTTAATAGAAACACAAACTTGGAAATTGTGCCACTGGCCCAGCTGGAGTACCAGTAGGTGAATACGCTGTGCCTCAGTTCAGAGAGGTAGCAGCTAGGTATCTTCTCCTTAAGCAAAGCAAATACCTATATTTACAAAAGTGAAGTGGTTGTTCACGAAAGAATTCACCATGGAATTCCTTCAGATATCAAGCTCTCCTTGTATGTTTGTGGTTATTTCATTTACACAAAACTTTTCAGGAACTTCTGTGTTGTTTAAAGCAAGATACATCTATACTGATGTCTCAGTGAATCAGTCTGTTTAAGCACTTATCAGGGCTTCCACACAGTTATTTATTTTGCCCTAGATGATCCTGTTGTTTGCTGCCATTGTCATGAAACGGCCACCTGTGGCTGTTGCAGCTCTTTCATTTAATTATAACTTGTAAACCAGTGATTCCCAATCTTTTCAAGTGAAGACACCATGCCATTGCTTATTTGATTTTATGAAACTTGGTCCTTTTTTCTCCCTAAAGAAAAAGAAAGCTTTATGACATATTTATTTTTTTAATAAAACTAAGCAAAAATAAAAGTTATGGTAATACTTTAAAAAATACTTGTGTTGTTTTTGTTCCATTTAAGATAACTGAATTAAACACATAGTTAATGATATATAATCTGTAAATGGTGGCTGGTTGGTTGGATGAATGTATGATTGAATGAATGAATAGATCTAACCAGAACATGCTGCTTAAACTTCAGTACCCAGGGAATCCACAGAAAGTACATTATCTACCATTCAACTTTAAGTCACAAGTAGAGTGAATATTTTATTTTGCAGGTAAGTATTTGGAGGGAAGGGACAAGTTTTATAAAGATTGAGTATCCCTAATCTGAAAATCCAAAATGTTCCAAAATCTGAGACTTTTTCAGTGCCAACATGATGCTCAAAGGACATGCTCATTGGAGCATTTCAGATTTCAGATTTTTGCATTAGGGGTACTCAACTGGTAAGTATAAGGCAAATATTCCAAAATCTGAAAAAGTCCAAAATCTGAAACATTTCTGGTCCCAACTGTTTCCAATAAGGGATATTCAACCTGTATTAGCAAACATAAAGAGATAGAGAAAAAAACATGAGCAGGTTGTCATAGGTGTGAAGGAAATATAAAAAGGAATTGTAGAATTCTTGTCAGCAATCAAGCACCTTAGATTTCAGCCAACTAAAAGTTATCTGGTATATATGAGCATCTCTAACAGTTCTTTGCCCCTAGTGTAATGATTTTTAAATCTCTGTAATCGTATATTGTTTTAACTAAGCAATAACCATATAGTCTAAAATTTGCAATAATTTCATCTACTTAAAAGATACTGAAAGACATTCAGTAGCTTTCTTCCTATAGCTGTCATGTACACCATTTCGGAAAGCTGGAACTTAACTCTTTTAAACTATGGTTAAGATTTCCAGGAAAAGAGTCTATAGACATCCTGAGATATTTCGGTATCATGTAATCCTATAGACAGTAAGATATTTTTATGTGTGCAAAGTTTACAAATACTGGGTCCCTTGGAATTATGAATCTAATCCTTTGTACCTTTTGTTACAAACCCGTTTCAGTAAATAATTATTAGGTAAAAATAATCACTAGGGCCTGAAATGCTAAACTAATGAGAAATTTTTATTATATAAGATCTGAATTAAAAAGAATACATTCAACAATACTGTCAGATTAAATCAGAGATTTTTTTTCTCCTTCATTTAAGGAAAGTAAAATGACTAGAATGTATTTCCAGTTTTCCTTAATCAGAATCCAACAGTCAAAATGCATTTTAGAAAATTCTGCATAGCACTTTTCTAGAATCTAATCCATACCACCTACATGTTTTAAGAAAATATGCTTTTCTTTTATAACTGTAATCTTGGACAAATCACTTAACCTTTCATATGGTTAAGTTTTCTCATCTTTAAAATAGATGTTTTCTAAAGACTACAAATAAGAATATTTCAACTTTGAAACCCAATGCAAAAATTTTTTGTAGAATGCTATACAAACAACTTACAGCATTTACTTAAAAATTAAAAGCCATTTGGCGGGCATGGTGGCTCACACCTGTAATCCTAGCACTCTGGGAGGCCAAGGTGGGAGGATTGCTTGAGGTCAGGAGTTCAAGATTAGCCTCACCAAGAGCAAGACCCTCGTCTCTACTAAAAAATAGAAATTAACCAGGCAACTAAAAATATAAAAAGTTAGCTGGGTGTGGTGGCACGTGCCTGTAGTCCCAGCTACTCAGGAGGGTGAGGCAGGAGGATCACTTGAGCCCAGGAGTTTGAGGTTGCTGTGAGCTAAGCTGACACCACTGTACTCTAGCCCGGGCAACAGAGCGAGACTCTTGTCTAAAAAAACAAACCGTATACATTTTCCTTAGAAAAAAAACAGTGTTGGATTTTTAAAACACTCCCATCTAGTTTATTGATTTAAGTACCCTTATTGCAGAAAAGTTAGAGAAATGAAATTAAACAATGCTTTCTACCTTCTTTAACTTGCCTTACTCATAAGCTGTCATTGTAGAAAGAAAAACATGCTATTAAAAGGTTTCATTAGCATTAGTTGGTCTTATTGCTTAACTCACTGCCTCACATATCTTTTGGAAAAGTTAACTCTTGTATAGAATGGTTAGCTAGGAGCTCTTTTGAAGCTTTAATCTTACATGAATGGAAGGGTTTGTGTGTTCGAAGTGTTTCATGGACACTTGCTAAATTTTTCAAGCTAGAGGGAGTGGTGCCCAATCATTTTAAGTATGTCAGAATTTCATGGACTCTTCATGATAGTACTTAATTGTACTTAAGTACCTAATGATTTCTAAAATGCAGAATGACCAAAACTAGGAATTCAATGATTCTTTTTAAGCAAACTTACATTACTCATCATTACCATATATATCTGTATTTGCTATGCAGGATATATTAATATTTACTCTACGTAGAGATTTATATTTGGTGCTCAAATGAATTAATGGATTCCCTATGATGATTCCCATATGCTGTTGGGTTTCATAGTAGTCCGGGAACCACTGGGCTAGACTATTTCTATATTCAAGTTTAAATAATTTCCTTTTATAACTAGGTATATCTCCTTAATTATATGCAATCTTAAAATAGCCTTAATCAAGTCAGCCAACAGGCTCTTGAACACTACAACAAGCTCTCGAACACTAGGTTCAGGCTAGTGTTCAAGAGCTTCTAACCCTTCTAATGCTTATCAAGTCTTAGGTGCCAAATTGTCATTCGGTGGGTCTCGTGTTAGATACATCAGAGCAGTATTGTACAGTACGTTAAGGACTGCATTTGACAGATTTGAGTGGCAAGTGTACACTAAACAGGTGCTTCTCAACTATATGATAATGTGATAATCTTCAATATTATAAGAAATTCTTATGCAGCTATCAGTTTATAAATTGTTTTTTGCACAGCAGTGATGGCTTTTGGCTATTAACCCACACTTTCCTGACAAAGGTCAGGAAAAGTTATACATTTTATATTACCTTTGTCAAGGGTTTAAGTCCTAGTTTCTAAGCTGTGTGCAATTAATTGTTTCATTTAGGGGTAGCAACCATAAATCTCTAATTAGCATTGATCTCAGTGATCTAAGGTAATTGGACCCAGTGTTTATAAGCTTTAGTTCCAGTCACTCGTAAACGTAGCTGGATTTCTTCTAAATGCAGATTTCTACCCATAGGACTATAGATTTACGACTGTATTTTTCTGAAGTTACAAGTTTACAATAGGCTTAGCTTGTAGGCATATGCAAGTCAGTGCTCGACAACAGTGAGAATGCAACAATATTGTGAATTATTACTTGAATTTGTGATAAATTACTGTTATTTACTTATCAGAGAGCAATGGCTTAGTTACAAGGCTGTCTGCTGTTCTCTACACTATTTTAGTATGTGCTTGCGGACTAATTGAGATAAAGAGTGTAAAGCACTTAGAATGGTGCCTGGCTCATACAAAATCAAATGTTAGCCCGTGGTAGTAATGGTAGTAGTAGCAGCAGCGCGGGCAGGAGTAGGAAGTAATGTGGTAGGCTGAATAATGGTCCCTAAAGTATCCTAATCCCAAGAACCTGTCAATATATTACCTTATATAGCAAGAAGGACTTTACATTCTGTTTAAATTAAGAATCCTGAGAAAGGATGGTTATCTTGGGTTATCCTAGTATCCCAATGTAATCATGAGGGTCCTTATAAGAAGGGGACAGAAAGGTCAGAGAGATTGGAAGATGTTATATTGCTGGCTTTGAAGTTGGAGGTTGAGGCCATGAGCCAAGGAATGCAGGTGGCCTCTAGAAGCTAGGAGAGAGAGGTAAGGAAACATTTTCCCCTGGAGCCTCCAGAAGGAACACAGCCCTGCCAACACCTTGATTTTAGGACTTTGACCTCCAGAACTGTAAGAATAAATTTGTGTTGTTTTAAGTCGCTACATTTGTGGTAATTTGTATCAATAGCAATAGGAAACTAATACAAGTAGTAAGAATAGTAGTAATGATATTAGAGAATCATCAGAGAACTCCCCAAATATAAATTAGTAATTAAAAAGAGCACTCCAAATGTGAAAAATTCCAAATGCTTGTTGAACATTTAAAAGGTTATGTGAAATTCCAAGAGAGTGAACTACCAGTGGCTTTCCAAGAGTGGTATATCTACATGCTAAAGACAAACCACTTAAAATAAGATTTCTTCAAAGGGGTATTTAAATATTGAATAATGGCAAGCACTACAATTAGATAGCCCAGTCCAGTGGATCTCGCATGAAAGATGGGGGAGAAAGCAAATTGCTTAAGGAAACTCGATGAAAAAGATGTAGGATGGAAAATTTTAGCATTGAGGTTGTCTAATAGTAGATTTTACTATGCAGATTCAAGCTCCCTTTAGGTGATCTTTTGTTTTTAGCTAGGGAAGGGTACCAAGCTATTTAGAAAAACATTTATTGATTAGCTTCTAGAACCCAGGGAATTCCTTCTTGAAAGAGCATTTTGTTCCAGGTTATAAAGTAGATTCCTTAAGCTTAGCAAAGTATAGGGTTTTATTCAGCCCCTTGTTAAAGAACATTGCCTTTTGTAGAGATCTTATTAATTTATCAAATCTTATTAAAAGTAATTCCAGCCCTAAGCAGCTTCTTATTGTTCATAATCAGGAACTTCTTACTGGAAGACCTCATCTGGAGCTTTCTTTTGAAGGATGGGACATCCACTCAGTTTTGTTGTCTATCGTACCTTCCTCCAAAGAGTCTTGTGGAGAGGGTCAAGGTGATAAGATCGTTTTGGTAAAGATAGAAAAAAAGTGTCTTAAATCATAATATAATGAATTCTTTCTCATAACAGAAATCCAGAGGAGGTTATTCCAAGATTGAGTAATTCAAAGATGCAGCATTTCCAAGGATTGTGTATGATTCTCTTGGTTCCCCCTCATGACTGCAAGATGACTCCTCTGGCACCAAATTCCTCATATCATCTGCAACATCCAAATGTAGAAAGGGATGATCCTTATGTAGTATCTTTTTTTTTTTTTCTTATAAGAGTTAGCTAAACTTTATAATAGCACCCTAGTGGACTTCCATTTATGTCTTACTGTTCTGGGTTGCATCATGAGACCATGCCTAAACCAATCCCTGGCAGGGGGACAGAATCATTATGGATGCTTTGAACTAAACCCCATTTACTTCCTAGGGTATGGGGGTGATCCATTAAGCAAGTGGTCACCCATACCTGACAAAATTGGGGTTCTGTTAGCAAGGGAAGAAGAAAGGACTGTACTATTTGGCCTATGAGCCATTATTTGCCACCTCCTACTCTCTTGCAGCAGTTCACAACTTCCCTGAGCCGCCTTATGACCACCTGGGAGTGTGTGAAAAACAGATTCCGGACCCTTTCTCAAACCTGAATTTTGACAAGTATCTCAGATGATTCTTAGAGCAGGCAAATTAAGGACCCTGTCCCATATAAATACAAGTCCCTCAGAATGTGTGAAGAAAAGGCTAGAGGCACCCTCCACAGCCAAGTAGATGTTTGGGCTCTTTCTTACCCAGACATGGGCTCACGAGAACATTACTGTTATGATTGTGTCTAAAAAGACAAGTGGCATAACTGAAACAATTTTGGGGGTAACAGAATTCATAGGTGCCAGACACTATTCTAAGTACTATTCATTCATTAACTATTTTAAGCCTTATAACTTTGTGTACTGTTATTATCCTCACTTTACGGATGGACAAATTAAGGCTCCAAGAGGTTAAGTAACATAACCAAGGTCACATGATAAGTAAATAGAGGAACCAAGTTTGAACCCAGGCAGTTTCGTTCTGGAATTTATACTTATAATCACTATAGCTTGCTGCCACTTATACTGTTAATATATACCACTCTCATTCAATCTGTATTATTAAAACAAAAGTTAGTTTATTTGATTTACTCGAGATGTACAGGTACTGTTCCAAATTTTTGCTTCTAGTTCCTACTGTAGAGATGCTCCTAACTCCAGGGAAAGCATTATTACCTTTTAACATATGATTTCCCTCCCCTCTCTGTCCTATATTAGACCCTATACAGTTCAAAAAGAAAATTAAAAGCCTTTAGGAAGGCTATGCCTTCGTGGCCAATGTTACTTGTGAAGATGTGCCACAGTGGTTATATTTTCCACGCTGGGGACCATAGTGGATCATGAAGCTACTGTGAGAAAGCTTCTACCATTGCACTGACACACCCTCCAGTTGAAGGGCAATCCCATCCCTGCTGTTCTGGTTTAATAGAAACCTGCCATCAGGGAGTAGAGTATATGGGAGGCCAACTGGCTCCAAGAGTGGCAGATGGCCAGTCTCTTACTGGGGTGCCAAGTGAATGGAAAACTTCTGACTTTGGTATTTTCTGTCCCAGGATAACCAAGGAGCTAAAGGAGCTGATAAAGGCAAGGGGTCACTTATCATAATTTCCATCCCCTTTAGAGTTAGAATTGTCTAGATAGGGCTAGATCCAGGAAATAGAGCAGGGAGTTTGTTTTCTCTGGAGACAAAGGGAGACAGCAGGATGGAGCAGTAGAAACAATATTACAGAACCATGACCACATGCTTAACAAGGCTCAGGAACAGTCCCAAATCTGAGAGGTCACTGTCAGAGCTTGTAGTTAGGCTATGTGGAAGCAATAGATCAGGAGTAGGATGTGGGTTTAGTTCTATCATTCTCTCCAGAAATGTGGGGAAAGGGGATCTGGTGAGCAGAAAAGAAAAAAAAGAAAAGAAAAAAATTGGAAGTAGACAGCTGGCAAACATGCCTATAGAATTCCCAAGATAAAGAACTCTAGAATGCTTCGGCAGCTTTTCATAGACTTGCCACAGGGCCTCAGAAAAGCCAACGAGGAGGTAGTGATAGCTGTGGTCTTGTTGATCTCAATTACTGGGGGTGATGATGGTGGTCCTTTGTGTTGATGGTGATTGTGATGATGATACAGTTGACTCTTGAAGAACATGAGGAATAGGAGCACCCATCACCCCATGCAAAGATCCACATGTAATTTTTGACTACTCAAAAGTTTAACTAATAGCCTATTGTTGACCAGAAGCCTTACTGATAACATAAACAGTTGAGTAACACGTATTTTGTATGTTATATATATATTATATACTGTATTCTTAAAGTAAGCTAGAGAAAAGAAAATGTTATTAAGAAAATTATAAGGAAGAAGAAATATCTTTACTATCCATTAAGTGGAAGTGGATCATCCTAAAGTTCTTCATCCTTGTAATCTTTATATTGGGTAGGCTGAGGAGGAAGAGGAGGGTTGGTCTTGCTGTATCAAGGGTAGCAGAGGTAGAAGAAAATCTGTATGTAAGTGGACCTGTGCCATTGAAACCTGTGTTGTTCAAGGGTCAACTGTACAATGGTGATGGAGACGGTGCTGTGGTGATGGTTTTGGTGGCAGTAGGGATGGTGATGTTCATGGTCAAGGTGGTCATGTAGGTCATGATGGTGGTGGTGATGGTGGTAATAGTATTATTGCTATTGGTAGTGGTAGTGGTAGAAAGGGGAAGAAATAATAACTGCTAGGGCTTGATATAAAAAGAGAAAGTGGGGGTAATCTTTTATTATCACCCCAGCTCCATCTTGGAGACTCTTAAGGAGAAAAGGAGTTCAAAAAATTTTGACCTTGATCTCTACCTAAAAATTCAATCTGATAAATAACTTCGGAGTCAGTACAGAAAAACAGTGAATTTGAAAGGTTCTATAATTGTTTGTTGGAAGAGAGAGAGAGAGAGAGAGAGAGAGACTGAGCATACCACCTATGGTGGATGGTTTTTTTTTCTTTAGGAAGCTCTGTTAATAGGCTACTTGATTTTGAAAATGAAATGTTTGCATTCTCCCCCTACTCTCGATGAAAAGGATCAGGGCTACCTTAATGTACAACTCCAGGCAGTATTATTCACTTGTCAGTGTGAATGGCACCCCTGGAGAAGTTTAGTGCCTAGACTACAGCTGTACTTAGGGCCCTGGGATAACAGAGTAGCCTGTAGTGGTCTGAGAAACTGGAGTTGGACCTTGAATTCCAGGGAGATCTAAGAAAGCAGAAATTTTTCTGAATGAAAAGAATAGTGCCAACAGCAGGAAGACAGGCCAGGCCCAACGCTGGACAGAATCAGTAAGACATACTAGCAATGGACAGCAGTCCATGAACTTAAGAAGGGTATTATTTGATGCCTAAATTTTAAGTTATTTCCAGTTCTCAACTGTATCTACTCTGTGTTATCCACAGCCATAAGTAGTGTCTTACAACAGCCACTCTTGGGATCACGCAGATAAAGGATTAAACTGAAGCCTGCAGGTAATAGAGAACTGAGTCAGGAGAGGGACGTCAGGCAACCACCAGGAAAATGTAACTACCAGAAGAATTTAAGCACTGCTGTGGACTGCATGTTTATGCTCTCCCCAGATTCATGTGTTGAAACCTAATCCCCAGTATATTTGGAGGTAGGGCCTTTGGCAGGTGATTAGGTCATGAAGGCCGAGCACTCACTAGTGGGATTAGTACCCTTACAAAAGAGACCCCAGAGAACTCCTTTGTCTCTTCTGCCCTGTGAGGACACAGAAGGACTATGGCTGTCCTATGAACTAGGAAGTAGGCCCTCACCAAATCTGCTAACACTTTGATCTTTTATTTCCCAACCTCCAGAACTGTGAGAAATAAATTTCTGTTGTTTATCAGCCACCAGTCTATAGTAATTTGTTATAGCAGCTTGAATGGACTATGACAGCACCTTCCTCAAAAATTCAGGAACATATACTGGTCTTCCCATAAATAGGAGGGATGGGAGGAGTTGAGTTAGTTCATCGAGATATTAAAGAAAAAGGGTAACCTTAGAAGGCTGGAGAAGTTGGAGCTATTTAGGTACAGTAATAATATTTACTGAACATTTACTATGTGCTAGGCTCTGTACTAAGTGCCTTATGTGCCTTATCTCAATTTATAGTTAAGACAATAAGGCATACAATAAATTATTTTAATCAAGAAAATGTAGCCAGTAAGTGACAGAGCCCTATATCTGCTAAATTCCAAGTTCACACTCCAAATCATTGGTCTCTTAACATTATGATAATACATAAATCCTATCATTGAGAACTTTGGGAGCATCTACCCCAATGTATTTTTATTTATTTATTCATAAATTTTATATATATATATATCTTCCCTACTAATAAATTATACATATTTTAAAACAGACACAAAAATAGAAATGAAATGAGCAAGAAAAATATGAATAAATAATATAAAATAAAAGATAAAAGGATTTTTAAAATGTTAGTTTTTTAAAATTATTAAATGTACACAAAATTTTTTTATTCTCACTAAAAAATATTAATAGTAGCTGGAAAAATAACATCACAAGGATACATATAAATTGAAGAAGTCCATCACTGGCCAAGCCTACTAAATCATCATACTCATTTTTAATTTTTAACCTTTTTAAGCAAAGATTTCTATTGAAATAGAGCTAGCAAGTATTCATATTTCCATATGTCAATCGGTTATGTTTGCAGATTAATAGGAAGGAGTATTTTTATATTTTTAATATATCGCTTTAAATTCCACTGCAACTCTTCATTTAGATAGTTTTTAAACAGGAAAATTCTTCTTCCAAGTGTTTCTAAGAATGCAGATGTGAACATTTTTATGTGATAACACTTAATGTTTTCTAGAAACAGAATCACACAAATGGAAACATATCAAAATATTATTTTTCAAAATACTCCCTCAATAGCAAGTTTCTCATGAAATATCTAAGCATTTCTCATTCATTGTTTAAAAATGTCCTTTTACCTTGAAAAGATAGTTAAAATTGTGTATCTCTATTTTTTTCCAAAAATATCTTATAGGTCACCAGAGTCAGCTACTTGTCATCAGAAAAAACAAGTCAGCAACTTTCAGATGTATGTTTTCATAAAATAAAAAGCTCATCTTTAAACTCTACCATTCTTTTAAGAACTTTGTCATGAACGAATCAGTGAACCTAGGTGTGATATAAAGATTCTTTCATGGTTATAATCCTCCCTCTCCCTAATCTTATAAAATTTTTCAAAAATTGAGCTATTTATGACAGGGTTTGGCAAACGTTTTCTGCAATGAGTTTGACTGTAAATATTCTAGGTTTTTCAGAACATATAGTCTCTGTCACAACTACTCAGCTCTGCCATTTTTGTCTGAAAGCAGCCACAGACAATATGCAAATAAATGAGCATGGCTGTGTTCCAACAAAACTTTATTTGCAAAAATATGCAGCAGGCCAGATTTGGCTCATGGGCCATAGTTTGCCAATCCCTGATTTAGGATGGTATAATCCTAAATACACCCGCCAAGTACCAATAAATGGCAATATGTTACAATATCCTGAAAGGGAAAAGAGTATAGATATCTCCCTCTGCTCTGGGAACCTCTCATTCCTTCCTGAGTGTACCATGCCTACTTTACTTGATATAGACAGACCTAATGAGGGTGCCAGTGTTAAAAGTTGGGAAAAAATATTTTTTCTTAATTTTTTTTAGATAAAAATGAATGCAAGTAGATGTTCCAATATTTCTGTCCTTCATCTCAATTGATCATTATATGCACCCTGTTTTTGAGATGCTGGCTTAAAGCTACTGCAATACCTGCCTGCAAAAGCAGGTCATTGCAGTAAAATGGAGGAGTGGGTATGTGGGACCTTTATTGTCTTTAACACTAACCAACTTTAAGATGTGGGGCACCCACGTGATAGCTGTCTTCAAGGGTGAAGTTCAAGGGGTACAGAGATGAATTAATGAAAGAAGAAACAGAACAGGACTTGTGGCTCTTGGACAGACTTTCTAATCTATCCAGACAAAGTCCATCATGTTCTTACCACACACCACATTGTCATTATTCATTTAAAGGTATGTCTTTACACCTAGACTGTGAGTTCCTTGAGGATGTTTTTGTGTCTTCGGTGTCTTTTTTAGAAACCAGATGTTTCTAAAAACTAATAAATAACGTTTCCTGAGTGAATGACTGCAGAGGCCACAGCAAGGTAGAAGATTTGGGACTCATTCTTAAGGAGTAAGGTTAACTTAAGATTAACCAAGACACATAAAAACCAGGCAGAATATATCCCCCAAAGTGTCACTGTGCATCACAGACCCACTCCACGGAGGGAGGAAATTACTCTGACTCAGCAGAACAGTTTATTTCACCGTCACCAGGAGATGTGTTACACAAGGAGATGTGAGTTAAAGCCCCAGATTTTTTTAATTGCGTTTTTTTCACAGATAGTTGGTTTGATCAAGATACACTGCCAAACTGGAAAATTGTGGTAAAACATGATCTACTTCATGCCAAATTGTATGGTTTGTTTAGACTTATTGAACTGGAAAATGCCAAATTTCTTTTCCCTTGGCATTGCATGAGTATTACCTACAATGATTAAGTGCAGAATCCCAGAGCAAATCAAAACATTAGCCAGCAAATGAACCATAGTCCTTAAGCAGCCATGGCTCTCCCTGAAGACAGAGATTAACTCAAACCTCTATTTCATGTTTGAGCTGGAGTCAGTTTATGTCTCAAGTGTTTGTGAATCTGAACATTATTTGTCAATTAAGATTTCTTTGATCTTAATTGACAAATAATGTAAGCCCTTATATACAGTCTCTCTCTCTCTCTCTCTCTCTCTCTGTCTCCCCTTGCCCGCCTCTCCTCCTCTTTCTCTTCTCTGGAAATTCCTGCTGAATCGACATATTCAGTTCTCTTTGGGACAGGGAAATAGACCACACAGTTTGAAACAAAATGAATAGAAGTGTGAGCAGCATATAAAAGTTGGAAATCAATATTACTTTTCAAGTAGCAACGGACTCTGCTTGGAAAAAGAAAGCTTGAATTCTAGTCCCAGCTTTTCTGAGACCATGAACCAAGTCACTTAACCCCTCTAGGTCTCAGTTTCCTCACCTGTAAAATAAATGGATCAGATCTTTACTGTTCCTTCCAACTCTATGATTCTAAGACAAATTAAGAAATAGTAAATCTATAGCTTGAATCATTAATAATATGACCTTAGAGACATAACAAGCTTCACGAAGAACGTCATGTGATTCCAACTGAGTGACTCCAAAGAGGGATCTCGAAAATAGAAGGTGGAAAATACAAGTCGAAATCCAAGATTATTCACACTTGTCACATTGATCTTCACAAGACTCTCAGACGTATTGGCTGCCTGTAATAGAGTGCTTCCCCCTTGGAATGGAGCCACTTTCAGAGTCTTGAGTTCCAGGGTTCAGTCTGAATTATTCTCTCCCTCTCTCTAGCTCTCTCTCTCAGGTTTTTCTCTCCCCTCCTCTACTACCCAGTGCTCACACCCGCGCCACTTTCCTCCCTCCCCTAAGAGCACCAGAGGGTGTGTGTTGTCAAGGGCCACAAAAGCAAAAGCCTTTCTTGAAACCTGATCGTGAACACAAGGGACCTTGATGTGGAGCTAGCCCAGCCCTCTCCAATGACCCACTTTTTAATAACTTCCTTCCCTAAGATCAGGTTCTGTCGGCACAGATAACAGGCCTGAGCCTGGAAAGGCCTCCTGCAATATTGACTCTGGCTTTCTCCCCTGGGGCGCATGCTGCAGTGGAAGACCAATGGCCCGTGAGTTGGGTTTGGAAATACCTTTCATCTGTACCCGGATTCACAGAGTGGGTAGGCTCTGCCAACAATCGACAGCATTTAGTTCTTGAATGGAGCATTCAAAGTTGCTGTCCACGCGCTGGTGATGAGCAGTTTCTGTCCTCTTTGCCCCTCCTTGGTCAGGTTGTGCTGTCTGACTCAGCTCCACATGCAGCTGTTCTCTGGGGTGTTACCACGGCATCGTCTAATGAGCCATCTCTCCTTCCTGTGGCCCCACTGGGACTCAACCCTCAGGCCACTCTGCCAATTCCTCAAGCTCTGCCCCTGCATGAATTCTCACATCCACCTTATAGCTTATGGAAATATTGACTACAAGCAAGTTAATTCGCCACAATTCCACTAGATATATATTTAATGCATTTTAAAAATAGATACTGAATATCATTTCCATGGCTATTTCAGATTGTTGATGGCAAATTTTCTTTTAAATAAAATTTTTATATGCATAAATACTTTATTTAACAAGGACAGATTTTATTCTCATGAGGAGTAGAAGTTATAAGCATTATTTCCTGTCCTTTCCTGGCACAGCATTGCAGGAAACCACAGAAATTGTGCTTAAAATACAGACATCTGAAACACTTTGATTTCCATCATATTTCTTAAAATTTTACTGGTAGCTAAGGCTCTTATCAGTCCATAATCGTAAATGGTCCAACATATAAAATAGCTGTGAGAGCTGAGAAAAACATTTCTGCTGGAACAAATTCATTCTTAGAAACCAAGGCCTAGTCCAACTGAGAAGGGGGAAAATTATATTAATATTGTATATGCGTTGGAAAATATTTTTCAAGAAAAGTCATCAATTCTCTATCTGAACATTGGTCGTGGTGTTGTTCAAATCTTTCAGTGGATTAGAAATGAGTTCACTGTCTTCCAAAAAGGGTGTTCATCCTAAGAGAAAATGCTTTTCCTGAAATGTTTCCTAAACTCCATCTTATAAAGACCATACTCCAACCCTGGCTGGAAAAGTGCCCACTGGTCCAGCCAAGAAGGTGACTACACAACTGATTTTAGGAGCTTTTCTACTTTTAACATTTAAAATCCATTCCAACAGGAACTGTGATGTATAGGTATGCATGAAAATAACTTTGTATGAAAGTTACACATATAATTATTTATACTACAGTGCTTTCTTTTTCAAAACATTTGTTTGGAATATTTAAGTAGCTAATACATACACGTAAAAATACAAAAGTCACAAAAGAATATATAGAGTTTTTCTAATTCTCCCTTCATCCCCGCTGATTCAAAAACTGTTATCAGTTTTTATATATCCTTCCAAAGATAATACGTGTGTATGTATATTTTCAAAGATGATAGCATATTAAACATACAGTTCTTGCACCTTGCTTTTTTTCACTTAATTTATCTTGGAGCTCAACCTCATTCTTTTTAACAGCTTCAAAGTGTTCTCTCACATGCATGTTCCATAATTTACTTAACCAATCCCCTACTGATGAATTTTTGTGTTGTTCCTAGGATATGGCTATGGTGAATATCTTTATACGTATATCTTAATGCATATGTACCATTATTGCTATAGATTAATTCCTAGAGGTAGAGTTGTTGGATCAAAGGATTGTGCATTTTAAATTGATAGATATTGCAATGTTACCCACCTTAGGGCCTGAACAAATCTACCAGCATTCCCTGAATACCTCTGTCCCACACCAAAAAAAAAAAAAAAAAAAAGTATGAGAGGACAATGGTCTCCTAGTCAATCTTTTTGCATCTCTTTGCATTATTTGAGTTTATGTCTTTGTGAGATTGCTTTAAAAATAGAAAAGTATATCTAGCAGAATGTGACACAATTAGCATAATATTATCATTCAGGTCTCAACGCAAATGCAAAGCTCCCCTGACCACCTCGACACACACATCCCCATCACTCTCTAGGCCATTATCCTCTGTGTTGTCTTAATATCACTTGTCACTATCAGCAATTGCTTTGCTTCTTTGTTTATTGCTTATTTTCTCCCCCTACCCAGCCACCCCGGACTAGAAGATAAGCCTTGGGAAAGCAGGAAGCATCTATATTGTTCACCCAACATTTGGAACAGTACTTGGCATTAATCTATACTCAATAAATGTGTGTTGAATGAAACCCTGGGTCCAAAGGTCACCTTGGTACCCAAAGATGTGACTTTGCTCTGTAATAAATTTCCAGGGCCCTCCAAAGGAAGGCACAAAGCTGTGGGCTCAGAGGAGTTTCTAATACATTCTGGAAGGATTCTACAGGCTTTGGGGAGAAAATGAGGCTCACATAAATTTCAAGGAAAACAAATGGGACTGGTAGAAACTCTCCAGTTTTTTGATTTGGGCCCGAAGAAAAATAAACTGCATTATTCTTGGTCTGAACAAACTATGGGTCAAAATGAAATATAAATTAATATTTGTAAAGTAGTTTGAGGAGCAACATTTTTAAATGAAAAACAAAGCAGAGATCTTTGACTTTTAGTCTAGGAAGCACAGTGTTTTGAGGAAGTTCTGTCAGGTGGTATCTGTAAGCAGGGTGATTCACTGAATACAGGTAGTAATAAATGAGTGTTTGTCAAAGGGGTGTTTCTAAATCCTGTGAGGGTTATTCGGCTGGGTCCCGGGTGTGGCTGGCAGGTTTGACTGGGCCTAATTAATTGGATTCAGCCCTGTGAGAAACTTTAGTAATGACTGTTGGTATAAACATTTCCTGCTGCCCATTCACTGGCTTGGCACCCAGGAAGACACGAAAATGTCATTTGAGCTTTCTAGACATTCTATATTCTAGGAGATACAGACGACGCCATGTGACTTTTCCCGTTGGAAAATATTTCTCAATCTTGATTAATTGAATACCTGAAGCAGATTCCTCTTAATTGCCAAAGAATGTGCATTTTTCAGAATTGTTGGCGGAGTCTGCTGCTCAAGTTCTTTTGCAGGAATTGCATCTAGGCTTTTATGCATCAGTGCCATGCCAAGGGGTGGTTTTGGGGACTTTAGATCTGCTTTATCCTCATTGGGGTGACCTTCTCCAATTCTTCATATAAACAGTTGATGTGTTCTCAGCTTCCTGCTTCCAGCTGTATTGTCGTTCCTAAACACCCCTATATAGAGAAATGCTCAAGTCCCTGGGCACAGCCATCTAGATTTGAAGACACAGGAGAAAGCAGCCCACACAGGGCTGTCTTTCTAAAGACAGCATCATTGTCAGTGCTCTGCTTCCTCCTGTCAGACATACCGCCTGTAGGGAATTCATTCTGAGTAGCCTTTCATAGAGTTTTCTGCTCTAACCCTGCAAGCCTGGGACTTAAGTGAACTTCTGACTCTGTGGAAGAATGTGGCAGGACTGGCTTGTCCTATACAGGGCAGACCAGCAGCACCTGGCTCAAGAGAGCTTCTCAGAGTCTGCTCAGTTGTTTCTTCTCAGGCCCAGGCTCTGCAAGTAGAAACGTCCAAATATTAACACTTAACAGAAGGGCCTGATAGTCACTCTAAGGGCTGTGCAAAGCTCTGACCACTCTAGACCTGGGCCCTTTAGCAGGTGCCTTTTCCGAAGCTGGGAAGAAAATACAGTGCAGAATTGGAGGTGACCAGAGGCATCCAGGGTTGGTTTGAATCAGAGGATTTCCAAGCTGTAAGGACTAAAGTTGATCTGAAGGGTCCCAGATATTACTCCTTAACACAGCATATATTTTCCAGTCCTTTTGTAAAATACCCTTCAAAGAAAAATGGACCACGTATTTGCATTTAAGAAATGTGCAAGACTTTGAAAAGAGGTGATGCTAGAATTCTGTCCCATGGGAGTTTCCACGATGTATTTCCTTACAGGTAATCAAATATCCTCTGCCTGCCTTAGATTTTCTACCCAGGAAATAAGAATCTTCCCACAACTTAAGTTGACTGAAGGAAAAGATAGAAACACATACTTCCCAGCGTGTGGAATGGGGAGTGCTGTTGTGATCACCATTCCTACAATCCACCAAGATCGTTTCTGAAACAAAATGCCCTCTAATTAAGAGAGCTGCCCCTTAGAAAGGCTCATTTTGCCAAGCCTGGCTTAGAGTCTTCGCAATGCCTGCCCTTCGCATGAATACCCAACAGGAAGCTGTGTAGCAACTCAGTTTTCCAGCGCTGAGGGCACAATGGTGAGGACAGGGCTTTCTCTGTAGTTTCTAAATCCTCTACATAACGGTCCAGTCCAGGACGTGTGGACAGCCAGCGTGGCTACAGCTGTGGCCTAACCCCGAGGCAAAGCTATCCTAGAAAAGCCAGTGTGAGGTATCAAGTCAGGAGATCTGAGATCTTGTCCCAGCTAAGAGAGCGTGAACAAATCAGCTGACCTCTATATATTTGCATTTCCTTGTCTGTGGCACAGAGGCCATTCTAGTTCTGATCTTCTGTGATTTCTTCAGAGAAGCTCAATTTAGAAGCCTATTTCCTCACTGAGGTGTGTGAGAGGAGCGCAGGGAGCACTGAGGCACCAGCTGGCAAGGCCCAGCAGTCAGCCCCAAAGCCTAACAGAAAGCAGTCGAGAGCTATTTGTCATTTACCTAGTACTTAGGAGTGTCCCTACTGGCCTGAGCCAGCCACAGGTCTAGGCACTGGGATGCAGCAGCCAAGAAAACATGAACACTCCCCACCCGCATGAAGCTCTATTTGTATATTGCCCTGAAAGGCCAGCCCTCAATGATTCTGATGCAGAGCTGGAGCTTTTGGAAAGCTTAGGTGCTAGCACTCAACCAGTGCTGCATTTTTCAAATGCGTGTTGATGTTTTTCCCCCATCAAGCTTGCAAGATATTCCAAGAGTATGTGCTGTCCATAGGAAGCGGAGCCACCCAGGGTGGGAGCAGAGGAACATGAGCCCAGCCCCAAGAGTACCGGTTGGCCCTGTGACTGACATACCTGGTTGTGTGGCCCTGGACCAGGATCTTCCACCTTGTGTCCCTTTCTTTGTTGACAAAGTAGGGATGTGTGTGAATCACCCATCAGTCAGTGTTTGCAAAGTCCATTTCAGATGGAAGGGCAAGTAGATGAAATGAGCTTTTCAACCTACCTCCACACCGATAACTTGCCGCTCACCTTTCAGGAGGCCCGCATGTAAACACGGGACCGTGTAATTAACCTGATGTCAACACTAGCTGTACAAAGGCACGAGGCTAAGGGGAGCCAGGTGGCCCAGGAGCGAGACAATTGGCAGGCTTTAGGAGAAAAGGAGCCCTTTTCTCTGGCTCTTTATTCAGATCCCTTCAAGGGAGGAAGACCTAGCAAATCTGGGCAGTTTCCAGGACTGGTGAGTTTCATTCACACAGAAGGGAACAAAAAGTTACCCCTGGGAGGCATTTCTTTTCCGAGAAGGCATGGGCAGCCAGCGGCTGTGGGCACTTTTCCAGGTACTTCAGGTGGAAGCCTTAATTGCCCCCAGCAAATTATTTGATACGTGATGTCCCGCTGTACGGCATGGAAGACGCACTGCGCTGGGGCCTGGTGGCTGCTGACAGAGTTGGGGGAGAGGGGGAATTTAAGGGATCCCCCATTTTTCCCAACTTTTTTTTTCACTTGGAAAAAACAGATATTTCGATGGGATGATTTATAATAAATAGAGCAACTTTAAAATTGAAGGAGAGGAAGCCACGTTGTCATTATAGTAACAAAACACATAAAGGTGAAGTCAACGTAAGGTTAAGACAGAGCTTTGAAGACTGTCAGGGCAGTATGTGGCGTTGCTGAGGGATTCTCTTTTCCACAGTCTAAAGGAAAATTCTTTTTTTAGTCAATTTGTTACTCCTCAGAAAGAATGAAAAGCTTATCCTAAGAAAGGTAAAACATCCTAGCAGAGGAGGAAATGTTTTCCGTTCCAGCTAGCAGAGATTAGGAGCCGGGCCTCCTGCTTACTGGTGACTATGGCCTGATGCCCGCCCTTCCCCCCTCCCCTCCTCCTCTCCTTTCCTTCCTCCCTTTCCCCTGCTCCCCGCCTCTAATCACCATTAACAGGTTTTAGTTGGTTAAGTAAAATTTGACACCTTTTTGACCTCTCCTCCCAGCATGCCTGAAAAGTGCCAAGGCAGAGTTCCAGGTCCAGCCCTGGGAGATAAGTCTCACCACTTAGCAGTCACAGGGCTTTGTTGCAGGGATTACCAACGTCGGGGAGGGAGCTGGGAGGCAGGAACGGAGTGTGTGGCTGCGGGGGCTCTGGGTGGTTCCACAGCAGGCGCCTGGGCTGTGGGAAAGCCACCCCTCCTGCAGGCCTGGGGCGTGGGGTCAGCGGGGATCACTGCTGCCCTAGCCGCTTGGGACCGGGTGTCTGACTGCCAGGGTGAAATTTCCTTAGAAGTTTCCTGGCAAATTCCTGAGGGCAAGAACAAAACAAGGAAACCAAACACTGCTGCCATGCATTTGAGCTCTTGTGCCACCTTTCGTCTTTTTGCCAGTCCCAGAGCTCCCTCGACTTCAGGGGTGTCCCAGGGCCGTGCAACATGCCATTCCCAGCAGCACAGCCCCCACGACAGTCTTTGGCCCTGGATTCATAGGCTAAGAACTAGACGATGATGAATCCTGATTTCTACTCCAAACAGCCAGCAGAGCTGAACTCTGAACTTCACCAGACAGTTGTGTGGGTTTTTTTTCTTCCTATTTTGTTTGTTCGGGCTGCAGTCATTCTTTATGAGGCGGATCTGTTTTCCATTCAATGGTTAACTTATGAATAAACACTGGGAGCTGTGAGTTCTCACTGGGGTTATTAGTACATCACAGTGATGATTTAAAAACAATGAGCCTTAGAAACAGCTAAAGACAAGGACCACATGTCACCTTGTCAATGCGCTAACACTCACGAGGTCTGTTGGGAAGGGAGAAAGGAAGGGATAAGTCACAAATGAATGTCCTTCACACTCTGCACAGCAGACCTTTGACTGAGCACATCGGGCGGGGATTTCAGCCTCATCAGCACTTTCCTCGCTCTGAGGGGAGCTTCTTGACACACAGGTTTCTGCACACAATGTGCAGTCGGCTGGAGGGGTGGCTGGGCGTGAATGCACCATATGGTTTTTCCAGTTATCACACCGTTCCTGTGCTCAGACCAGCAAGGTCCCTCTGCTGTTTTTGAAAACACATCTGTTGGCGTTAACCCTACGACGCCACTGATAGCACGTTGTCACAGCTATTAAGAGCTCTGGTCCAGGAAGTGGACTTGTTTGTGGACACCCTGTGCAGAACTAAGGGACTGAGTTGGGATGAATTTTGTACAGTCAGAATTTTCTCAGGGAGACAGTCATTACTGCTTGTTAAGGTGCTGACTTACACTGAGTTTTTTTAGCGTATTTTTGCCCTTCCCAAAAAAGGTAGCACCATCTTTCAGAAGGCTTAAAAATTACCAAGCATAGATTACCACAGGAATTGTTACATTTCTTACCATTTAAAAAAAATTGAACAGAATTGCAAGAAGGCAGGGCAATATGTTGATCCTGTAGAAGCCAAGTAATAGCTACGCAGAGGGCTACTACACCGTCTTCTATACCAGCAGTCCCCAACCTTTTTGGCACCAGGGGCCGGTTTCATGGAAGACGATTTTTCCATAGACTGAGGGGGGGATGGGTATGACTTCAGGATGATTCAAGCACATTACACTTATTGTGCACTTTATTTCTGTTATTATTACATTGTAACGTATAATGAAATGATTGTACTACTCACCATAACGCAGAATCGAACGCCGCCACTGATCTGACAGGAGGCGGAGCTCAGGCGGTGATGCCTGCCCTGGGCAACAGTGGCAAATACTGATGAAGCTCTGCTGCTCACTTGCCACTCACCTCCTGCTGTGCGACCCCGTTCCTAACAGGCCACCCGAGGTTTAGGGACTACAGTTCTATATTTTTATGTAGGTTTGAAACCATTTAAATAAGTTTTTTCTAAACAAAATACTCTGAACACCCACTTGAAATGATATAAAAACAATTTCTTTATACAACTCAACTATTAAGAATTATCAGGCCTGGGGTGGTTGTGTGCACCTGTAGTCCCAGCTACCCAGGAGGCTGAGGTGGGAGGATCGCTTGAGGTCAGGAGTTTGAGGCTGCAGTGTGCTATGATGATGCCTGTGAATAGTTACTGCACTCCAGCCTGGGCAACATAGTGAGACCCTCATCTCTTAAAAAAAAAATTATCATTAACTGAGCACATGGTGCCAGGCCTTTATATACATGATTTCTAAGCCTCAAAACAACCCTACAAAAACAGGATAATTAATCCCATTTATAGGCAACATTCACAGAAGCTAAATGATTAGCTCAAGCTCCTTTTCTAGTAACAGAGTCAAGACTGAAACCCAGATCTGTCTTTCTAGAAGAAGCGCAACTTTCCACAGCTCTGTGCTACCTTCAGTCTTGTGTGGATGCAGAGAATGTGATTGTCTAGACCAGTGATTCCCAGGCTCAGCTGGTACAAGGATGATGCAGAACACAGACTTCTAGGTCCCTCTCCTAGAGAGCAAAGGTGGGGAGCAGGACCAGGGAGCAGAGAACTAAGGAAATACATGTACTCCAATTGTCCTTGATTTGCTGGCTCTCCTATGTCCCCTCCCCCCACCAAAAAAGAAACTTGCTCCTGCAAAGTGTCCCCCTCCTCTTTAGAGGTTGTCTTTTAAAATATATTGCTTCTGGGCAACGTAAAACATTACAACACAGTCTTACTTCTTTTCCTTTGAATTAATTTATTACATAGCTTTTTTTCCCCTTTGGGAGAGGATGTCCTAAGAGCATGGAACATCTGGTTCAGGGGAATCATTTAAAGGTAGTAAAAGGTTGCAAAAAAGGAGGGTGGGGAAATCCAGGGTCCTTTCCTTTGCAATTTCAGCTAGGACTAGCCAGCACCACATGCTTATGGGTGTATATTTGATCTTTATACATTGTAGTCTGAAAATAAATCTCTTTGAAATAGAACATTATGCTCTCAGTTCCTATGGAGGTTTTGAATCTGGTTAATCAATTCTATTTTTTTTTTTTTTCTTTGAGACAGAGTCTCACTCTGTCGCCCTGGGTAGAGTGTAGTGGTGTCATCATAGCTCACCACAGCCAAAAACTCCTGGGCTCAGAGGTTCCTCCTGCCTCAGCCTCCCGAATGGCTGGGACTACAGGCACATGCCAGGATACCCAGCTAATTTTTCTATTTTTTGTAGAGATGGGGTTTTGCTCTTGCTCAGGCTGGTCTCAAACTCCTGAACTCAAGTAGTCCTCCCACCTCGGCCTCCCAGAGTGCTAGGATTACAGGTGTGAGCCACCTCGCCCAGCCCCAATCAATTCTATTTTTTAAAGGCCAATTTTGATATCTGGATTTTCTTCCTCACGGCCTCTTCCTTGCCTAGCACAGTGTTTGCTGAATGGATCAGTCTCCAGCTGGAAAGAACAATAAACGTATTAGAATTGCCAAGGGTCAGAAACTGAAGCATTTCATATCATAGCTCTGAGTTCCAGAAAACCATGAAATTCCTGAGCTCTTTGGAGACACTGGCATTCAAAGAGGGTTGGATTATCTCAGCTTCCTTTCAGGTCTGGGGAGACTGCATTGTGTTGTAAAAATCTGCCAGAATGAACACACTCACACACCCCACCTATGAAAACGACGCATTCTCAGTGACTTCTGCCAGTATCCTTCACAATACCATACCCACCTCACTGAGAGGGATCCAGAAGGGCCTCTTAATACACCACTGTGAGAGAAGAAAACACGCACTTTTCCTGCCCCCACCCCCCCGTTTGTTTGCTTGTCAAGGCTAAGAAAACATTCAAGCCGATGGCTTCTCTCAACCAGTTGAACCAAGGGCAGAATGACAGCAAATAAGATTTGCATTGACCTCAAGTCCAAAGATGAGGCCCTTCCTGAAAGAAATACTTACTTGAATGTGTCTGCATAATCTTGAGGTAGGGGATGAGGGCATCTGAGGCCTGTGGGCACCCAGAGTTGGAGCAGGTCTCGTGTCCTTCCAGCCAGGATGCCAGGTTGGCCGCAGAAATGCGCCTGTAGGAATCAGACATACCGTGGAGATGCTGGGGCCATGTCAGCAATCACCCTGAGACTGCATGGTCCACTGCTGCCACACACTTCCCCTCCTGGGCCCCGATGGGACTCTGGAGGCATCCAACAGGAACAGTAGCTGTTCCACTAGACAACCCCCTCAGAACCATTTATAAAGTTATATGACCTTGGAGGCCCAGTCCTCCAAGCATATAGACTCAGGCCTGGAAGGCACCCCAAAGCCACCCCATTGTTGTGCCTGGTCATAGGAAAAGATAGATTTCATAAGCGAAACTTCCACTTATCCCTTTAAGCCCTAAAATGCCTCTAGTAAGCTATTTTTGAAGGAAGTATTTCCAAACTGTGTTATCTACTAACCCGTTTTATTAAAGCGATGTTAACATAATTCAACTGTTTCTTACTAAACTTAATATCATTCTCAAGCTTCAGTTTTCCCTCCATCTCTATGAAATAGAGAAAACAATAGCCTTGACCTTATAGAGTTATTTGTCAGGACACAATGAGACATGACACATAAGGTGCTCAGCACAGTGCCTTACCCACCATCAGTGTTAAATAAATAGCAGCAGGAACCAGAACGCCATCAGATGTTATCTCTGCTGGCAACACAGTGACGGTCTCCAACAGCTCCCTGCCAAACTCCCATTCATATTGTTGTTTCTTATCTGCTGTGTACTGGGGAAAAATCAAACATGTCCAGAACTATGTTTATATGCTCAATTAGAATCAATGCAAATCCAAGGGAACACTTCAGCGTATATCTGTGTGTGTTTTAACTGGTCTGCAGAGACTCCCCACCCAGGAATAGAGTCTGTGTTTTGAAGGGATGAATACATTTTAAATCAGCTCCCCAGGGTCTGGATGAGTAAGCTGTTACTGTACTTATTATTCCGTGCATATACAAGGTCATATTTCTCTTTAATAAAATACTTTTAATCACATATCATTAAGATCTTGCCGGGAAGTTACTCTTTCCATCTCCTGGCTGAGAAACACACTAGAGGACACTGGAAGTGATGTCATCAACATAAACCAAAGCCATGGCTCCTTGGAGGACCATCCAGACATAGAGATACCAGATGCATGTCAAGCCAAGAGAGGTCTCTAGTCTTAGCTATACAAAGCAAACTCACAGGGGAATAAATTTACCGCTGGCTCTGTAAGAAGAGTGATGGAAAATGATGATGTGTTTCTGGGTTGGATGTTTGGCATTGGCTGCCTTCATCCTAAGGGGATCACTGTGATATCATGTAAGAGTCTGTTATGAAACAAGACAGATATGGATGTGCTTTTGTAGTGAACTGTGGTTGATTTTTTCCACCTTAGGACCATTCACCCTTCTTTTGGTAACAGTACTCCAGTTCAGAAATGGGCATGTGACTTAAGCCTGGCTAATCACAGCAACATATCCTAAACGGATCAGAGCAACATCTGAATCACTGAAGGGATCACAGTGATTGGTTCAGATATAAATATTTTAGTCAATGAAAGCCCTTTGGTGCTAATAGGAAAGAGTCTCTTTCTAACATGAAGAGGCAAGCCTGGAGGTACTGGTGGCTATCTTGCTACCACAAAAAGAAAGCAAGTCTGAGCCCAAGACAGAACCCTGAGGACATCATTTAAGGCCCTTCATCCAACAATATCAAGACTTTTCAGTTATATATGCTAGTTCTCTTTTATTTGACTTTTTCTTGAGCCAGTTTCAGCTGGGTTTTGGTCACTTGCAACTGACAGATTTCTGATAATACACTCTGATAATATGCAGTTCTTAGCTCTGTGTGACCTCATGGTAGCCAGCCTCCAAGATGACCCCAAATGAACTTTGCCTACTAGTATTCATATGCTTGAGTAGTTCTCTCCCACAGACTGAATTGGGGCTGATCTGTGTGACTATAGAATACAGAAGCAGTAATGGTGTGTGGCTTTCAACGGTGGGTCAAAAAATGCATTGCAGTTTCCACCTTGGCCATTTGAATCGCTCAGCCTGGGTGAAGTTAGTCACAGTGTTGTGAGAACACCCAAGAGGCCCACGTGAAAAAGTCCCTATTGGGAGAATTAAGGCCCCCTACAAATAGCCAGTGTCAATTAGCCAGCCATAGGAGTGAGCCATCTTGGAAGTGGGTCCTCCAGCCCCAGTCAACCTTTGCAAACAACCTTGCAGTTGTGACTTCAACCTCATGAGACAGCCTGAGCTAGAAAAACCCTACCAATTTGATTCCAAATTCCTGACCCACCGTGAGAGACAATAAATCATTACTGCTGTTTTAAGCCACTAAGTTTTGGAGTAATTTGTTACACATTAGATAACTAACAGACTTCTGCTACTTCTCATCTCTTGCCCTTGGTGGGAAAAACAGGACACCATAATGTGTATTTCCCAGGCTCTTGTCCCTCAGAGTCTCACTCAGTTTGAGAGTTCCCAGAAGGGAGGTGATGGCCACAGTGGAATCCCTGCCACCACATGCCATCACCTTCTCTGAGTATCACCATCCCCTCTCTAGGCACTGCCATCATTTCCCCAGGGTCAGTGCCTCTGCCCAGTCACTGGGCTGTCCCCTGTCCCCAAAGCTGCCTCCATGGCAGCCCTCAAGTTCCCAAAGCAGAGCTCAGGGCTCACCATGCCCCCTGCAGAAATGGGCTGCTTCTCTCCCTCATTCTGTTGTGTCACTTTAACCTTTGACCTGCCCATGAAGCTTGGAATGTGTAATTTTGTGCATACCAAATGATATCTCAGAAGTCAGCTGGGCCATTTTCTCTTCCATCATTGGAACAAATAGCTTTTTCTTTGAAATAGAGATGCCTAATAGAATTTTTTGTAAAGATAGAAATGTTCTATATCTTCACTATTCAATACGGTAACCACTAGCCCCATGTGATTACTGAGCACTTGTAATGTGACTAGTGTGATGTAAGAATTGAATTTTTGATCATACTTAAGTAGCCACATGTGACAAGCACTCTCTGCATTAGACAGCCCAGCTTTAAATGCAGTGGTTGGCAAGCAAAAGACATTTTCTCTTGACCAGAGAGTCTATGCTGAGATAAATGGGACTTAAGAGCAATGCTTTAACACCAGTGTCTTACCCAAATTTAGTGGAAGTATTTCTTTTGGTTTTTACTTTCAGTACCTTTTCCCGTCTTGCCCTCAGGGCTCAGACAGGAGCCTGCATCTGACCAATCCCACCATCCTCCCAACTTGCCATACACAACTGAATACACCCAGGGATGGGTGTGGCCCTCTGTCAAAGGGTTACCTGCTACGATCAAACCTGGAACCTCAGGTGGGAAAGGATGTGGAACCTTGTCTAGTCCAAACGTCCACAGGCTCCTCACTGCTTATGGTTGTGTAAGTGTTTACTAAGCAGTCCCAACTCCCTGGGGTATAAACATAAAATGACTTTAATGTTACCAATCGCTATCTTCCAGTTTGATTTGCTCCTAACAAATCAAAAACAAAAAGCTTTTCCCTTAGCACATCGTGGGTAGATTCCTTTACACTCTTTCATTTTCAAACACTAAACTTAGGTTGGTCCACTTTAAAACCTCATTCTCATATCAAATTCAGGATACTCTCCTGCCTACTGCCCTCAGTTACTTTTGAGATCCTCCAGGTTGCTGGAGTGGGAAGGTGTAGGGAATAAGAGGCCCCACCGTTCCCAGATGGGGGAGATCCAGCTTGGAAGGACCTTTCAGCAGTGCCCTGGGGGCACATCACACAGCCTCTTGCTTCTGGTTCCCATGTCAGTGGGCAACACTCTTGGGTGGATCCTGGCAAGACAGCTCAGGACCAGCTATTTCTCCAGGCACAGACCCCTGGCTGCCCAGTCCACTTTCTACTGCCTGGGTAGGCAAGGGGGAGACCTGCAAGTCCACGGCTTAGGCAGACGTCCACTGGGGAATGAGGTGCCACTCTCCCCTTCTTGGAGCCCCTCCCCCATTTCTTTTGCCTTGGGGCAGGAGTGGACAGCGGGGATAGGGAAGAAATCCCTTCATACCGTGAACCCTGCCCAAAGCGGGAATGGCTCCTTTCTGCTCCTCCCCATGGAGAAGGAGCAGTGGGGTGACAGGGATAGGAGTGGGGTTGATTGTGGAACCTACTCTGTTGCCTAGGAAAGCCCCAGGGAGGCAGTACCTGGCCCTGGCTTCCTGCAGCTCTCTCTTGAACATGAGGCATTTAGCACCTCTTCGTTTCAGCTGGAACCCTGGATACCAGGTCCAGAACAGCAGGAAAACTCTCATTCCACCAACCCCACTTCCTTGTTGTCTTGGGCTAGAAGTGTGGATCTTGATAAACTACTTGGTGGTCTTGGGTGAGCTTCTGGCAGAAAGGCTATGGGCAGAAGCCAGCCTTGGACAGAAACCCCAGCACCAGGAGTAGTCCCTGGCTTTTCAGGCAATGTCACCCCTGTTCTGAGGTCCTCACACTGGGCAGGGACTGCCCTGCCCCCTTGCCAGGCCAGGCAAAGGGCTTCCAGAGCATTGGCCCAGGCCCAAGGGTAAAGCAATTGGCTTTCTCTGTTGACTCACAAGTGGGCAGTGGGGAAAGTTCCAGCCTGAGTATCCTTACTCCTTGGGATCAAAATGCCACTTACAAGGAAGAGACAGGGTGGCTCAGGGACCAGGGGCAGTCAAATCTCCCTGCTCAAGCAAACCTTAAAGGCGGGTCTGGGGGCGGAGCAGGAGGCTGAGTGCTGTGCTGGGACTGCTGCCACGGAGGCCTGACACCACCGGTGGGTCAGCGTTTCTTGGGAGCAGAAGATTCTCCAGTGTCACACTCAGTCTCTGGCCCTCACATATTATCAGGCCAAACATCAAGCTATTGCCATTCTTAGTGACCTGCACATTCTGTCTGTGTCCACAGACACCTGCAGAGGCCCACGGGAGCGGTGGCTCAGGCCAGGTTCCAGAATCTACCTGCCTGCCCTTGATCTAAACCACTGCGCGGTCCCAGATACATGAACCCTGCTCCCATCTCCCCAGGAGGAGAACAGCTCCTCTGCCTTTCTTTCCATTTTTTTCTCTCCTTTTCTCTCCCTCTTTTCTTTTTTAAACCCAGGAAAGAAGGGACAACTCACTCCATACCTACCATTCCCAGGGAAGCTCGCTGCATTGATTCCAAGGTGGTAGAAGTATCTTGCACTTTTCTCAGTGAAGAACAGAAAAGAAAAAAATAAAAATCAAATCTCTAGGACATGGCTCTGACAGTACCAGCTCCCCATGTGCACTTGAGTAAGAGAAAGAAAAAACCCCATCACTCTTAAAGCACTAACCTCGAACTGGCTCTTGGCAGTCTTTTCGCAGCCTGAATATGTCCCTGTTCTCAATACCATCTGTTCTCACACACCTGCAACCTTTAAATAGGCCAAATGTTCCTGTGACAGGTGAAAGATTTCTATAAGCAACATGGCTCATAAAGGAAATGTGGTTTCTTTAAACTCACTAGATTCTGAAACTTATTTATGATTTATAGGGAAAATATTCAAAATCTGTAGCAAAAGTTATAAAACGTGATTGCTTTGTCTCTTTATGAAAAGGAGGATATACAGCTAAAAGCTGGGTCAGTCTTTTTTTCCCTCTCAACTGAATTGCTTTTTCCTTGTGGTTTGGCTTTCAGAAGACTTTCTTTTTTTCTAAAAAAAAAAAAAAAAATTCTATTGGTTCTTAAAGATGAGAAGGTTTTGCTCACTGCACTCAAGGTTACATCTTAATTAGAATTGTGGTGGCATTTCAGATTGTTGATTTTCTCACAACAGAGCCATGAAACAGTATTGTTCCATTTTATTTATGAGAATACTAAGGCACGAAAATTTAGGAAAATTTCTCCAAGGTCAAATTAACTGACCTAAGATTTTAAGTCATCATGCTGTCCCAGATATTTAAACAGTTCTGCCAATATTGACTTTCTGATCAGCTGCAGTAATTTCCTTTAGTTCTTAATGCCAACTCCTTGAACAATGTTATAATTTTATGTTCCCTTGGGGTAGGTTTAGATTGATAAGCATATTTAACTGGAAGTGTCTTAATTTTTTTATAGTAGCTTAAGGAGATATACATGTAAAATGTGCTCAGAATTTTTTTTTTTTTTTACATATATCTTTTCTTTTCTTTTCTTTTCTTTTTTTTTTTGAGACAGAGTCTCCCTCTGTTGCCTGGGCTAGAGTGCTGTGGCGTCGGCCTAGCTCACAGCAACCTCACACCCCTGGGCTCAAGTGATCCTCCTGCGTCAGCCTCCTGAGTAGCTGGGACTACAGGTGTGCACCACCATGCCCCGATAATTTTTCTATTTTTAGTAGAGACGGGGTCTCGCTGTTGCTGAAGCTGGTCTTGAACTCCTGAGCTCAAGTGATCCTCCCACCTCAGCCTCCCAGAGTGCTTGGATTATAGGCGTGAGCCACCATACCCGGCGGTGTTCTCAGAATTTTGTCCCAATTTCTACATATTGTTTCAGTATTTATCTTATTGGAAAATCATATTTCTAATGCTTCTGTTTTAAATGAGAGACCTTACTAGCTTCCTGGAGGAAACATACGAGGGAGTAATGATCTTCAGTTACTCACCACCTAGAATCCTCTAAAAGTCTATCCTCTATAGGAAGGGATCTTCTTTTACACTGTGTTTTCGTGTGTATTAATACTTGGATCTGTGTGAATGCTTTTCCTAGTTCGTTGTCTGTGTTCCCCCTAGAACTACCCAGACCAGACTCCCCTCTTTTTCTACAGATGCAGAGCCAACTGGCCTTTCTCTGTTTTTCCATTTTTTTTTTTTTTTAATCCATAGCGTGTGCTTCATAACATCATCAGGGGATTTAGAAAACCACATATTTGGCCTTTGGTCACAAGCAGCACCAACACAACACTTCCAGAGTGTAAATGTTTGTACTCTCCAAGTGCTTGAAGATCTCAAACATTTGGACTAGCAATGCAGGTGGGAGCTTGTCATTTCTGGTCACAGAATTAGGAAGCTAAGTCTGTCCTCAGTGCCCCTGTATGGAGCAGCTCTGGCAGCCCTCCTAGGTATGTCTGCTCCCCTGGAAACTGGCAGAAATCTTTTCTTCCCTTTCACCAGAAGCCTCTTTGTGTGCCTACTTGGACATGCCACTCAAGTAATGTAGGGCTTCGCCTCACCTACTTGCTGTCCTTTGACCCAACTGGTGAGTGCTTGCCATCAGCTGACTTCTATAAACCTCCATTTCACACTTTTAAATAAAGAACATACTTTAAAAATTACCAAATTGCCCATCTCTTTCAGGCTGGTAATGTTTAGACCTGTGGTCCTCAACCCCCAGGCCATGGACTGGACCTGGCTGTGGCCTGTTAGGAACTGGGCTGCACAGCAGGGGGTGAGTGGCTGTATTTACAGCCTCTCCCCATCACTCGCATCGCCACCTGTGCTCCACCTCCTGTCAGGTCAGCAGCAGCATTAGATTCTCATGGGAACGTGAACCCTACTGTAAACTGCACACACGAGGGATCTAGGCTGTGCACTCCATACGAGAAATGCCTGATCGGAGGTGGAGCTGAGGCAGTGATGCTAGCACTGGGGAGTGGCTGCAAATACAGATTATCATTAGCAGAGAGGTTTGACTGCACAGAGACCATAATAAATCAAGTGCTTGCAGACTCATATCAAAACCCTATCAGTTGGCCGGGCGCGGTGGCTCACGCCTGTAATCCTAGCACTCTGCGAGGCCGAGGTGGGCGGATCGCCCTGAGCTCAGGAGTTCGAGAACAGCCTGAGCAAGAGCGAGACCCCGTCTCTACCAAAAATAGAAAGAAATTAATCGGACAGCTA
>RJWJ010016609.1:0-34184 GCA_004363605.1 Indri indri
CTGGGACTACAGGCATGAGCCACCGTGCCTGGCTAATTTTTTCTATATATTTTTAGTTGGCCGATTAATTTCTTTCTAATTTTAGTAGAGGCGGGGTCTCACTCTTGCTCAGGCTGGTCTCGAACTCCTGAGTTCAGGACGATCCGCCCGCCTCAGCCTCCCAGAGTGCTAGGATTACAGGCGTGAGCCACCGCGCCCGACCTCAACATTATTTTTTACAAAAATGTTTTTGACATTTTTTCTTTTCATTTCTGTAAACTTAGTTCAGGTAAATATTTATTGAGCACATGCTATGTAACAGAAGAGTAAAGCATCTCATTATTTTTCAAGTGGCTCCTGATCATCCTACAACTCACAGCATAACCTCTTTCACACAAAATAACTATCAGATCACAGATGTCAACAGTGCCATCAATGAGAAACACTGCACCAAGGTCATGTCATCTCTATGTCATTTTTTCTGTTACAGTGAAACACTTTTCTCCTTTAATGTCTTTATTTCAAAGCTTTCTGACTTCTACTTTAGTTCGTTCGTTTTCTAAGCCAACTGTATGTTTAACATCTGGGTTTATAAATTTTACTTAAGTTTTGCATAATATTTTTTGAAGCCCATATCTTCCTCTTTCCTGCATTTTTGTCTTAATTTACTGGAGTGCATTCTAGAAAATCACTTTAGGAGATGAGTGGTAAACTTAATGAGTCAATGAATATCCAAATATGTGTTGGCGCTGCACTTGTCCTTGATATTTTGGCAGGGAATAACATTTTCCTTTAGGACTTAGAATAACTGTGTTTTGTTTCCACTGTCACATTCAGATTTACTGATGAGAAGTCAAATGCTATTCTAATTCTCATTTCTTTGTGAGTAACCAGCTTGTTGTTTGTGTATGTAGGATTTTGGAATCTTTTTTATATCTTTTATGGCCTGAAATGTCATGGGGAAGGTGACTAAATGTGCATTTTCCATCATCCTGCTCAGTACTTGGTAGATCTGTTATGCTAAAGAATCACATCATAATTTAGGCTTAGGAAGTTTCATCTCTCTATTTATTCAAGTTTCCCTTCACTTTTTAATATCTTAAGACGATCTATTTAGTTCTTATTAGAAAATGTAATATGTTTTAGCATATAATTTAGCATATAGGGCTCTGGAGTCAGGACACCTGGATTTGAATCCTAGGAAGGCCCCTTATTATGGGAGTGACTTCGTACAAGTTATTTTGCCTCTGTGTGCTTAGTTACTCAATCTGTAAAATGGAGATTAGAACAGTCCCAACCTCATAAGTAATTGTGAGGACTATGTTGACATGCATTATAAAAAACAAATAAATGAAATTTTTAGAACTATATCTGGCACATAGAACATCTTAAAGATTTCCTAACGTTATATTTCTAATACACCAGTGATAATCTTTTTGTCCATTGGAAAATAACAATTACATGAATTTTCTCCCCAAAAAAGATCATATACCGAATAGCAAAAATAATGTACATATAATTTACTTCTATGTTTCCATAAATGTCACACTGTCACTATGGTAATAGGTGCATTTTCACTGGGTCCACAGATCCATTGTAATTATTTTCCTTTGAAAAGGAAGTTTTAGTGGATGGATCTCTCCATTGACAAACTCAGATGAGCCACTGCTTGTCACATATTCACATACATGCACACAGAACAAAGACTCATACAATAATCCCACAAATCTCAAAATACTATCCCCTCTACATCAGCTCCATCAAGAAGAATTTCAATTAACCATTCCCTTTCCCCTTTTGACACCCGTTTTTCACAATACCTTAAATGCGAGGGAAGAGCACAATCTTCACATCAAAAGACTGTGTTCCAGTCTCATCTTGTTCATGTCCTGATGTGACATCCTAAGCAAGGTGTCTCCCAGGGATTCTAAGTTTGTTTGTTTGTTTTTATAGTTTATGAAATGGTTTTATCCCAAATGGTGCAAATAAGAGGGATAGTACACACATATGTATAGTATATAGTAAATATATATATATATATTTACTATAAATAGTAAGCTTACACTCTTCTAAACCTGATTTCATGTAAATATTTGTTAGAGAAAGAATGGTTTAACCTATACATAAACCTTATCTAATTTGACACTGCTCCAATAATTCATTAATAAGTATGATATTATTCTATATATTACATTTCTCTCTTTATATTTCACTTCACCTCACACCTTTTAATATTTCTTCCATGGCTCATTTTGTTGAATTTTAAATGTTGATGATAGGCAAGGTATAAGGAATGTTTGGTTTCTCATGTCTAAATTTCTATCACCCTTTACCTGTCAGAAATATTTACTCTTCCACAGAATCATAGTATTGAAAACATAGGTTTTACTCATAAAATAACTATTTATTTCCTTTTCTCAATGGGAATTCTTGGTATATCGGCACAAATATATAGAAAAAATAAAATTTAGTTGTATGAGTCCCAGAAGAAGAAATATTTGATAGGCTTGCTTCACTTATTATAATAAACTTAAAATGCAAATCTTAAGATTACTCTCTGTATAATAAAATATCTTTGACTAACCTCAGAGTATTAAGTGATTACAATTTTAATGCAAAAATTCTGGCAAGATATTAACCATTGGCTTATCTAGTTAATGTTCTAAGGAAGGGCTTTGAACACGACCACAAGGAGAAGGTTAAAGTCCACTGAAAAGTGCCCTTCATTTTCCTGGAATGGTGCCTAGCTCTTGGAAAGCAATTTACAAAAGGCCTTTATTTCCACTATAATCTTTTTTTCCCTTCCTAATGTCTCTTTTATTTTAATGCTTATATGGGGAGCCAGAGAGCAACTTAATGCAATGTTCTGGTGCATTAGGCACTGTTCATGAATGAGTGAAAAGATCTAAGATGTGGAGAATGTGAAGATTGGGAAGGATATGAAAAAAATAACCCAGTATCATTGCCAGTATCATTTATTAATAGCAGCTGAAGAAATCAGTCACTTTTGTGAAGGGAGGCATTTGTTAAGATAATTCTACTCTAAGTAAACCACCAGTTAAGTGGGATGGTCTCGCCCTGTCCCACCACCTTTTTTTCAATATATTCTTGCAGATCAGAAACTCCACAACCATTATAAGGTTAAAACCCTTGCTTTCTTGCTCTGAAAACTGTCAAATTCCAGGTCTATTACATGTTTAATTATTAGTAATATTATGTTTAGGGTAGGAAAGGAAAAACATCAAAACGTATAGCTTCAGCTCTTCTTTCAAAACAGATGTGTTAGTTTCCTATTGCTGCTGTAACAAATTACCACAAACTTTTAGACTTAAAACAGCAAAAATTTATCTTACAGTTCTGGATGTTAGAAGTCTGAAGTCGAAGTGTTTGGTGTCTGGGTTCTGTTCTTTTTGGTTTCTCTGGAGGAGAATCTGTTCCTTGATTTTCCCAGCTTCTAGATCTCCATTGCTTCACTTGGGGCCCATTCCTCCATCTTGAAGTGCATCATTGCAAACTCTGTTTCATCATCTTCTCGTCTTCTTCTTCCATGTTCAAATCTCCCTCTGCCTCCCTTTCATAAGGATACTTGTGATTACATTGGACTCACATGGCTAATCCAGGATAATCTCCATATCTCGAAAACCTTAATCACAACTGCTAGGTCCCTTTTGCTATATAAAATAACAGAGTCACAGATTTAGGGAATTAGGACATGTTCATCTTTGGCAGGGGTCATTATTCAGCCACGTACAAAGTAGACATGAATATTTACATTCCATGAGTCATTCAGAAAAGGTTAAAAAATTACATATTTGTCAGATTATCACCGCTGTTTATACAGTAATATGAGAATGTTTACAGGATCTTCCTGTAAAGAAAACCAGTAATCAAAACTATGAAGCAAGGTGAGCACAAAAAATCCATTCTATTAAAAAAAAAATCAAGAATGAAAATAAAAAATCCATAACAACAATAAAATATTCCTACCTAAGATATAACAATGTCAATAGAATTCATATAGTTATTTCTTCAAAATTTCCTTTTTGTTGTTTGTTTAGAAAAGGAGTTTTCATCTAAGGGCTGGGCTGTTTATAGTAACTTATATATCATTTTAGCTGCTAAAATAAGTTACATTAATTCTGTAATGAAAACTTAGATATTTCATTTGAGGGTGATTTTGTTAAGGTCCTCTTTGAAGGCATAATGTTTTAGGCTGCTCTGGGAAATTACTTACAAATTCATGAAGGGTCAAATGACTATTACCAGTTGTCCACATTTTAAAAAATTCATTAAACTTGAAACCAAACTTAGATATTGAGATTGAGCTGAAAAATTCTGATTTTCCAGTCCTATTTTTAAGGAAATTAAAATGAATTATCTAGATGAAGTTGAGTTTCAAGGGTCAAAATTCAACGTACTGAATAAATTACCAAAAGAGTGTTTTCCCTTTTGGTTTTCACAGACTACTATGCTAAATAAATATTTAAACTAATTTCATCATAAAATAATGATTATTATTCGTTAGCATTTTATACATACACACACAAATGTACATATACATTCATGATATGAAAATAATGCTATAGATAATTACAACTAACAGAGATAACATACATTAAATTTTACTGAAAATGCAAGAAGACTGGGAAAATGAGTATTATGAAGCCTTTCCATCTTCGACAGATCTATTTTGGAATAAAACTCTTGGCAATCTGCTTCCAAATATCACCTAAGATTGACGCATGTCAGAATCATGGGCCTTAAAGTTGGGAGCAGGCTTAAGAAAGATAGCATGTGTGTTGAAACAATTAAAAACCAAAAAATAACAGTTCAAGTCTAGCCTATTCCTATTAGCTGTGAACTCAAGAAAATCACTTCACTGAAAGTCCAATTCTCCACATATAAAAATGAAACAATAATACCTGTATCCCTTTGTTTCACAGAATTAGTCTGAAAAGAATTTGTGGATCCTTTCCGGCGATAGCATGCTGCACAAAATTAACACTAGTAACTATCTGTTGATCAGCAGCAGCATGAAAAATATTCTCTAAATCTCAAAGAATTCAGCAAGGAGAATATGATATTTTACTTGAAACAACAAACTATGGACCAGGAAAGTAAACTATTCTGTCAAGGTCACACAAAAGTAAAGAGGAGAATTAGATTTTAAACAAGGCCTGTGAAGTTTGTTCTGTTCATTGTACCCATCTGCCTCTCAATGAAATAGAATTCAATTTGATGATTTAATCCAACGCCTTCCCCTATAAATAAAGAAACAAAATGTTGATCCAGGGGAACACATTTATTTGAGTCAGTCTGATTTCTGCAGGTAGAATTTGGTGATCAAATTCACGTGGAAATGCCCTTCCCTTGTTTAATATGATGGCTGTATGAAGACCCTATCATGATCAAAATTTTCATGAAAAAATGCTAAAGCATGATTTTTATAATGGAATATGGCTATTTTAAATTTTTAAAAATTAGGGTCAGGGTTTTCGACTTGGACCCAAAGTCCACTTAACACTTAATCTGATGTCAAATCCATAATTTCTAGGAGAGTTTTATAACTTGGCAATGGGAAGAAAATAGTGAAGCACATGGAAGTTAAGCTTTATATTCTTAGTTCAAAACCTTTACATTCAAAGAGGTAGAATAACTTGGACACTCAAGTGGGAACATAAGTGACTTCTATTAGTTTGAAAGCCTCAACTAAGATTGACATTGTAAGCACCTACAAAATTGATCTCATTTTAGTAGTTCTAAAAGAATTTTTAACATGCGTTATTGACCCCATATATAAACTGGCTCACTAGTCAGCCCCCAGGCCACTGATAGCAAACAAAAGTAAGTCAAAGTGATAGTTTAAATCTCCCTTTATGCATAATTTATCTTAAAGGCTATTATCAGGTGTGCGGTTTCTAGATACGAAGGTCTGCTCCTTCTCTAGTTTTTGTTATCAACGTGGATATCAGTGGATATCCTGTTTTACCTCCATTCAAGCTTACCCATACCTGGAGCATTATTAATCTCTATCTATTTTAAGCCTCTTCCTACTTTATCAATGCAACTCTATTCTAAAGTCAACAGAAAAATGGGTCTAGTTGAAGATGCCGATATCACCCAAAATCTCTTCTTCAAATCATGGCAAAGACTATGTATAAATCTGAGTGATTCACTGTGGATAGAAATTTATTGTACCTACTCTGTCAACAAAAGTGACAAATTGATGCAGCTAGGAAAAATCACTTCTTTCTCTACTGACAATATATTAAAGAGGCCAGGACTGGATTCATTCATCTTTATTTCAAAGTTTCAAGCATGCAATTTATTACAAGAAACTTTAGTAATCTATATGTGTATATGCAAATATACAAACACATATATGACTAAATATAAATTTTAATTATCATTTAAAGCAATTTAATTTCATTTTAACATTTTTCTGGAAATGTTTTTCTTTGGGAAAGGGAGTGATCTCACTGTCAAAAGAAATGTTGCTTTTCAGACCTGGAATACAACAGCTTGCTTTTCTTTCGGAAATATCATATTTTCACTTCACAAAACTTATAGTGACTGAACATCATCTAGTCCAAAGCCTCTTTGATGTACTTCTGAAGGCAGATATAGTAGTGTTTATAATCAGAAAAACATAGGTTGGAAAGACATGTGTAATGAATCAGTTTAATTGAGATGCATCTATGTTGGATGATAATTTCAATTCTAGATTTTAATGAAGGTCCTAAGATATTTGAGTTCTAATCATTAAGCACATTCATTATGTTTGTTCTTTCAAACAACCTAAATTTAAACAAGAGAAGTCAGCCCCTTGCAAATGCCATTTGGAAATAAAGAACTCTGTAGGATTTTATTTCTCATTTATTCTTATTGATAAGTTTACCTTTTAAACAAAGCTCAAACGAAGATAGAAACTTTTCTTCTTCTTGGAGTAATGTTTATTACTTTTTTATGCTTCAAATAGAAATGCAACTAAGAAATTAACCCATTCCTTTCAGTGCTGTCCTGAGGCAAATGATTTTAAATGTATTAATTAAATACTTTTACTCATCTTTATGTCACTTAAAGACAAAGGATAAAAGTTAAAATGATATTTAGTTCCAAGACAATTTCTAGGCCACCACAACCAAAAAGTATAAGTTTTTTTAAGACAATTTTTTGAATTGTCAGTATTGTGATCTCTCCCAAAGAAAAAAGTAATTTGTCATACCTAATAACACTTCAGTCATGTATGTGACAGTGGTCCCACAAAATTATAATGCCACATTTTTACTGCACCTTTTCTAAGTTTAGATGTGTTCAGTTACAGACATACCTTCCATTGTGTTATAATTGCCTACAGTACTCGGTATAGTTACATGTTGTACAGTTTCATAGACTAGGAGCAACAGACTATACCATATAACCTAGGTGAGTAGTAGGCTATACAGTCTAGGTTTGTGTAAGCACCCTATGATGTTGCACATCAAAGAAATTGCTTACTGATACATTTCTCAGAGTGTATCCCCACTGTTAAGTGATGTATGACTGTACGTCTATAAAAAAAGAGTAGTAGTAAACATAACTAATCAATTATTTGACACGAAGTACAAACTCTAATTTTGAGTTTAGCTGTGATTGTACAGCTTCCAGAAGGCTCTTTTTCCCATTGATATATCTCTCTAATATGTTAATTCATTTGATTTAAGAAAAGGTGATCTAGCACCTCTCATATTATCCTGGATAGAGCTGGAGCCCATTCTACCAAGTGAAGTATCACAAGAATAGAAAAACAAGCACCACATGCACTCACCATCAAATTGGTATTAACTGATCAACACTTAAGTGCGCATGTAGTAATAACATTCATCGGGTGTCGGGCAGATGGGAGGGGGAGGAGGGGAGGGTATATACACACCCAATGGGTGCAGTGCACACTGTCTGGGGGATGGACACGATTGAAGCTTTGACTCAGATTGGGCAAAGGCAATATATGTAACCTAAACATTTGTACCCTGTTATATGCTGAAATAAGAAAAAAAAGAGTAAAGTAGACAAAAAAAAAAAAGGAGGAAAGAAAGGAAGGAAGAACAGAGAAGTAAAAGATGGAGAAAAGAAGGAAGATAGGAAGGAAGGAACAGAGGGAGGGAGGAAGCAAAGAAGAGGGAAGGAAAAAAGGGCATATTCCACAATCAGAAATAAGATTTAATGCTCACAAAAAATTGATTTATAATTACCTGATATTATAATTATTATTATATTTTTTTTCCTTAAAGCAGTTTTTTTAAATACATGAAATGAGGATAGTGTTGAATACAAGAAGGACTTTCAAGAGAAGCTGTAATAGATGGAATCAAATGTTGATATTGCCTACTCAACAATTTTGTTTGGAATACAGGCCCAAGAAAAGAAAACTATTAGTCAATTCTTGAGATTCTTAATAAAATGAGATAAGAATCAAATTGCTCAGTAATTATTTTAAAACATCATTAGAAATTCAGAATAGGACTACAGCAGGTCCTCAAATGATGTCATTTCATTCAACGTTGTTTAGTTGTAACATTGATGAGAAAAAAAAACCCAGCTGGGGCCACTTTCTCTCTGGAGTTTTTGCACATTCTCCCCAGGTCTGCATGGGTCTCCTCCAGGTATTCCGATTTCCTCACACATCTCAAAGATGTGCACGTTAGGTTCATTGATGTGTCTAAATGGTCCCGGTCTGAGTGAGTGTGGGTGTGTGTCAGTGTGCCCTGCGATGGGATGGCATCCTGCCCAAGGTGGGTTCCTTCCTGGGGCCCTGAGCTGCTAGGAGAGGCTTTCCACCACCTGTGATCCTGTACTGGAATAAGCAGGTAAACAATTATCTTGCTTGTTTTTATTCATCTTTATTGAATTTATGTATAGCTCACACTTATTCCAATGTTTAATTTTAGAAGTGTTCTGGAGCTTTATTTAGAAGTTTGGTAATATTTTTGTGACCAGAAACATGTGGTAGGACCTTAACTCTTGTTTATATTGATTAGCCTACAGTAAGTCATTTCACTTGAAGTCTCAGTTTCCAAGAACCTATCCATGACCTTAAGTGAGGACTAACTGTATTATAATTTTAATTAGATAACAACTTTTGCCCTTTAATTTAATAAATGTTTGTTAATAGTTTGCCCTATATCAATCAAACAGCCAGACTTGGTATCACATTCACTCACAAGATTAGAGGATAGGAAGCCCTCTTTCCAGCAAAGCAAAATCAGACATTTCTCTTGAGTAAAAATGCTTGCAGAAGCTGTATAGGAAATACTCTCTTTGTCTCCAGGTGTTAACATGCCAATTTTTCTTAACAAAGGCAGCAATTAATCAATATATTAATATTTACCCCATCCCTTTTCAATATCTTTGACTATAATCATCCCATCATTAAATTCATTCTACAAATATTTATTGAATGTCATCTATGAATAAAACACTGTAATATTCTTGATGAAGAAGACATAGTTATGAAGACGAACAAGACATAGTCCTGAGTGAGTGTGGGTGTGTGTCAGTGTGCCCTGTGATGGGATGGCATCCTGCCCAGGGTGGGTTCCTTCCTGGGGCCCTGAGCTGCTAGGAGAGGCTTTCCACCACCTGTGATCCTGTATTTAAGAATGAACACTCTTCAGAGATGGTTATATTTTTAAAGAAAGGTCTTGACTCAGAAGTAAGTAACATAAGCTGTATGGAAAGGGTCTCCAGGGAAGAATATTCTACCATCCTGGAATGAAATATTACTGCTGGAGTTGATGCATGGGTTGGCTTCTTAAAATGATAAAGAAAAGTCCAGTACAGACATAGAAAAGAGTTCAGGAAGGAGATATTTTAGGCAACAGAGAAAGCATAAAAATAAGCTCAGAAGTGTAAAACCGAAAGCCTGGATCAAGAAGTGCTAGATGAATCCAGAAGAAAGCTGGGGCAGGGTGGGAGTGGCGGGTGGAGGGTTGCAAGGCTCAGTTCCTTGAGACCCCTGATGTATCTGGAGCATACAGAATACTAGAATGGACATTGCTGGGTCAATGTAAATAATGTAAAAATTCTTGCTATATTTCAGGTTGCTTTCACAAATGTATTTCATAAGTGTGTCAGCCATTCTCCTAATGTTCCTCCTATTTCCTTTCATCTCTCTCTCTTCTGGCCTATATTCCCCTTCTTATGCTTAAAATACCAACAGTCTTAGTCCATATGGGCTTCTTTAAAACAAATACAATGAACTAGGTAGCTTATAAACAACAGAAATTTATTTCTTACAGTTCTAGCCTGGGAAATTCAAGGTCAAGGTGTGGGAAGATTGGGTGTCTGGTCAGGGCCCACTTTCTGATGCACACATGGCACTTTCTCACTGCATCTTCATGTGATGGAAGAGACAACACAGCTCTCTGCCACCTCTTTTATAAGGGCACTAATTCCATTCATGAGGGCTCTACCCTCAGGACTTAAATCACTTCAGACCATAGCACCAGCCTTCCTCTAATTTAGTACAGTGTATTTCAGATATTTTAGATGCATAGGTGTGTCAACATTAACTCCAAACTCCTCTCTTTCCCTAGGAATTGATCCACCTTCATTCCTTGGAATGGGGGTGGGCAGTAGCCAACTTTGATCCACATATGGCTCTGAGACCCCAGTCGTGGCTGTTTCGACCCAACAAATCACCCAGCACTGTCTAAGCCAACCATATTTCCTTTCCCAGGAATTTGGAGTTAAGATCAATAGCAATTTGGGTCAGACTCCATAGGTACCTGAACCTATGACATAAAAAAAAAAAAAAGTCACTAATAGAAACTATCAAGACACAATGTGGAAGAAGTATGACTGGGCTGGGGAAAGACTACCTAATTAGGATGGACGGATGTCTCAAACAATTCAGGCCTGTACTACAGCAAGGCACTGGAAAGGCCTGGATAGCAGACACAGAGGAACAACGAATCTTGCTTTTAATCACTTTCCAAAATCATTATCAATCTATCCTCTTTGGCATGCCGTCTTAATCTCCTAAAACTCACATCTCTTTGTTACTTTCCTGTTTGCAAATCTTTCCATGAGTCTCTATTATTTTCAGCCAAACACCTAGTAGGTTATATGAAGTCCTTCCTATCTTTTTCCTCCTTACTTTGCCAGCCTCAGCCCTAATAACACTCTCTTCACATGTGAAATGTCACGCCGAATGTGCCATGCAATCTTTCACATCCAGAGCATTACGTTTTCTGTTATCTATGCATATTTATTAATGACAACAATTCCAGTTTATTTTTCAGGACTCTGCTCATGACCCCTCATAGAATCTCTTCCTTAAAAACCAGGCAGTGTTGTCATAGAACTCCAAAAACTCCCTTACTCATTACCATATTATACCTATGTGTTCTATTTTTGTGTCTGCATGCATGTCGATGCTCCTACATAAAATATTTCTAATATCTAATTTTACCAAATAAATGCGGCTCATACCAGGGCATATGGTTTGTGGATAGAGCTGACTTGCATCCTAAACTGAGCACTTTATACATATAAAACCTGCACAACGGTACATAGCAGACCCATTGGTCTATTTTTCTCACACAAATTGAAAACTCTCCAAGGGAAAGGATAATGGGTTCTTTTTTTCAGTTTTGTAAAAGTAATGCATAGCAATACTACCCAGTGAAAACAGTTAAGTTCATTTGTTGAATTATCGGTAAATAAAAATAAAGTTATTATTTAGTTTGCATTTCTTTGATTCTAAGTGATATTTGGAAGTTGATGAAACTGATGAATCAGCTTTTTTTCTTTTTTAACTTATATGAACACTTTAAGTATAAATAATATAAACATTAAATGTGTTATGTGTGTTGCATGTAGTATTTTTTCTAGTTTTCTATTTGCATTTTATGATCCTTTCACAGACAAAAATGTCTAAAGTACCAAATCTGATACATCCTTTTGCGATTTTTCCCATTGTTTTTATTATAATGAGGAATTCCTTCTCTTTCTTCTTACAGATAAAAATATATTTATATGATTTTCACCTTTTTATTTAATCCTCTAACCATCTGGGGTTTATTCTGTGGTGTGTTGTAAGTTAAAGCCTCTAGTTATTTTTGATAAATAGAAAACAATAAAAATTTGTTTGGGGGGTAAACTAAGAGACAAAGCTTTCTTTATTTGTTTGACCGCCTAACTTCAGAATGCAAGTGAAGAGCATGTTTCACCTTTTAAAATTTGTGTTTTTATTTCATGCTGTGAAAATCACCATCAGTCGAACCCTGAGGCTATGCATTCAAAAACCCAATGTTTTGCATGCTGTAGCTATTTACATATTCTTGTTAGCACTTTTAAATAATTGAATAAAGTATGTTCTCATGTTGTTTTGTTAGAAGAAGAAGCCTACATCTTATATCTAAGAATTAGAATAACACGCTGCCCTGCCAAGACCATGTATTTTATTCCAGAAACTACTTTGTCTCTTAACATAGATAGCTTTCCCTGCTCATCCTTCTGAAATGAAGGCAAGAGTAGAATCTTCTAATTTGTGCTGGAAAAAATATACATATAATGAAATTTCAGCTAGGTCAAATATACACAACCAAACTCAAGAACAGATACTTTAAAAGTGAGATTTCTAAAGTTTTTATGATATAGTATATCAATTTGAAGTCAAACATTAAAATGTGACTCTGTTGGGTGGTATTGTAAGCAAAATAAGGAGCCAGGCTTAGCTGATCTCTGCTCATGTGCCTGTCATAAGGTGTGGGGTCCCTTGTTGGTTTAGGATGGCTTCATTAGCACAGATGTGATGACTGGATCATTTCTCCACATGTTCCTTCGCTCCAGTAGGCTAGCCCAGGCTTGTCCACTTGATGATTTCCCAGTTCCAAGGGCATGATATTGCAAATTGCAAGACATCTTGTGGCCTAGGCTCAGAACTGTCTTAACATCATATTTGCTAATGCTATTGATCAAAGATGAGCTCATATACAAGGCATGAAGAAATTAAATCCACCATTTGATTAAAAACATTGCAAAATGCGATGGCCATTTTTGCAATTTACAAAAAGATATATAGCTTTTGTTTCATCCCAAGAATTTCTCCATTGGTGGTGGGATAGGGTGGGGTTGTCTTCAAATACAGCAGGTAGAGTCTCATTATGACTTTGGTGGGCCCTAGCCATATTCTCCTTGTTGAACCCTTCCTCTATTAAAAAATTATATTCTATTACTGCATTTGTATAAAAATAAATATCAAGATTATATTATTCTGTGAAACTATGATAAAAATTATCATGGACCCTAAATACTGCATATGTGCCTTTTGGATAAGTTAGCCCTTATTTTCAGAAGACAGAAAGAAGAGACTTCCAAATTATCCTCATTTTGTTGTTGTTGTTGTTTCACTAATCTACTTTCTGTCTATGGACTTGGCTATTCTGATGTTTCTTATAAATGGAATCAAACCATATGCGGGGTTTTGTATTGGTTTCTTTCATTTAACATAATACTTTCAAGATCCATTCATGTTGTAGCATGTATCAGTACTTTATCCCTTTTTACAGCCAAACAATATTCCATTATATGGATATACTGCATTTTGTTTATCCATTATTCAGTTGATGAACATTTAGATTGGCTTTATGTTTTCCTTAATATAATGAATGTTTCTATGAATATTTATGTAGAATTTTTTATGCGGACATATTTTCTCTTTTCTTGGAGACATATGTATCCCCAAGTGTGTGTGTGTGTGTGTGTGTGTGTGTGTACTGACTTTTTGACATCAGCCATTCTAGTGGGTGAACAGTGTTGTATTGTGCTTTCAGTTTGCATTTCAATCATGACTAATGAGGTTAAGCCTCTTTTCTTTTGCATATTGCAATTTATATATCTTTTTGAAGAAGTTCTTTGCTTTTTTATTAATTGTATTATTTGTCTTTTTGTTATTGAGTTGTAAATTTTTATATGTATTCTGTATATGAATCCTTTATCAGATGTATAAATATTTTTGAAAATAGTTTCACTAATACATGGGTTGTCTTTTTACTTTCTTGATTGTGTCCTTTGAAGTACGAAAGTTTTTTTTTTTTTTTTTAATTTTAGTTAAGTCCAACTTATCTATCTTTATTTTTGGTGTAATATTTAACAAACTATTGCCTAATTCAAGGTCATAAGATTTACTCCTATGTTTTCTTCTAGGAGCTTTACAGTTTTAGGTCTTGCATTCAGGTCTTTGATCCATTTTGAATTAACTTCTGGGTATGGAATGAGGAAGAAATACAGTATCATTTTTGGATATCTAATTGTCCAGGAACCATTTGTTGAAAAGACTATTCTTTGCCCCATGAATTGTCTTGGCATATTAAAAATCAATTGACCATGAATGTCAGTGTTTATTTCTGGATTCTCAAGTCTATTTCATTGATCTATATGTCTGTCCTTTGCCGTTAGCAAACTGTATTGATTACTTTGGTTTTATAGAAAATTTTGAAATTGGGAAGTGTTAGTCCTCCCATTTGTTTTTCTCTTTGTGCAATTGTTTTGGCTATTCTCAGTCCCTCATATTTCCATATGAATTTCAGGAACAGTTGGTCACTTTTGGGGGGATAAAAAGTTGGTTAGTTAGGATTTTCACAGGGATTGCCTTGCATTTGAAGATTAATTTTAGGAATATTGCCATCTTAGCAATATTAAATCTTTCAATCCATGAATATTAAGTATTTCCATTTATTTAGGTTATTTTAAATTTCTTTCATTAAGTTTTATATTTTTCAATGTATTTATTTATTTATATTTATTAAATGTATCCCTAATTAATTTATTCTCTTTGATGCTATAGTAAATTAAGTGGTTTTCTTAATTTCCTCATGGGTTTTTAAAATTTATCTGATCTTAGGCTGCTATTTGGACTCAGTTACAACATCAAGATCATTGATCATTTAACAAGTAACTAAAATATATAACACCTTCTATGCAAAATGCGGTTTTGTGGTTTTCATGGAGAATGTAAAGATAAATAGATAATTGTTCTTGTCCTGTATAAATGTATAAAATGATATTTTTATTGGGAAAAAAACCCACATTAAATGGCAGAGCACCTGCCATATAATAAATGTTTGTAAATAATAAATATATGAATAACATAAGATGACATTTTCTTTAATGAACGAAGGCATAGCTTCTGCTAACCTTCTTTGTCCTATGTGCTGTTTCTTGTGTCCTCTCTGCACTCCAGGAATTCCAAACCGCTTACATCTCCCAGACCATGCCATTTCACTCTCACTATGGGCTATTGTACACCAAAGAATTTTGTGCCTGGTGAACTTTTCTGTCTTCTGCCCAAAGCTCCCTATCATTACCTAAGTCTTTCTTAGCCTTCTGGTCTCAGCCCGGTTTAACTGTCATTCCTTTGGGAAGCCTTTCCTGACATTGTATATTTAGGTTAGTTTCCTGCAGTGACTCTGGATTATCCCCATTTTGGCACCATCACATGTCTCTTTGGTTGTCATGCCCATCAAGCTATAAGCTCCTTGTATCGTGGAACTCCATCTCTTCATTGCTCAGAACAAAGGCTGGCATCTAGCAAGTTTTCAAAAACTAATGACCCCCCAAAATGATCAAATACAAATGAATAAAACTATCCAGAAGCAGTCCATATCTTTAGGGCAGTGGATTTAATCAATATTTTCTCCTCCCTTGCCTCAATTTTTTTTTTCCTGTTTTCTGTGTTCTGTTGCATCTCTACTTTTTCTTACTCTCTCTCCAGTCTTCTAAGTTTTATGCCATGTGTTGGTTTTTAAACACTATCCCTGTTTAATGCATCTTGAAAGGTTCTCTCTGACCTCTGAGTGCTCATAAAAACCACTGTATTCTTACATAAAACCATTATGAAAACTACTCTGAAGAGGGGTGTAAATCATGTTGTCAGAACCCATTTTCCCTCCCCATAACAATGTATTATTATAATTATGCTTAAAATAATGTCATGTATTTGAAAATATATATATATATAATTTTTACTAATAAGATTTAGTGAGTATTTTGCTATTTCAAAGTTATATATAAAATAAATGTTTTCAAACCAACTATTGTTATATTTTATTCTTTCCTTCTCAACGTGGTTTCTGAATTGCTCATTTGATCCGGAGTTTACTATCTGTGAAATGTTAGACATGTCACTCTACCTCTTTGACTTCTAGTATCCAGAGTAATGACATGTGAACACTAACACCCAGTTCTCATGTTAAATGGAGGGAATGAAATTTAAAAAGATATGTAAGCTCTCTGTTCTTGTTCTTGGTATGTTGAATATGTAAAATAAATTATTCCCTATCACCATCCTCCCCACTTCCTGTATAGACACAGCTATAATCTCCAGTTAAATGCCTAACTAAGATAGAAACCCAATTTTTGAATAATCATATGGTTGATGATCATTTTGGACCATTTATCAATAAAAAATAAAGAAGCATACTATAAAAAACAAAAATAAATTGATATTCTATGTTTCTTTTTTTCTTCTTCTTTTTTTTTTTTCTATTTTTAAAAGCGTTATTTAAATCCAACCTCAGAAATTATGACATTCTCTTGGGGCTGGCTCTGGTTATCCCCTAATATATGCACCTCCCTCTAGAATGTCACTGTTGTTCATTGACACTGCCATATTTTGCTCACAGAGTTGAGTGTTTTCCAAAACCCTGCAACCCATTTCCCCTATAAATTATTCTTATTAATGTTTCTATACTAAACTGCCTACACGTTGCATTTCTTTTAGTACAGGGGGCAATTTCAATATTTCAAAAACCCCTATAAATCAGACATAGAGTTGTAAAACGAAGCAATTTGGCTGGAAAAGCAAAGACATGGTTCCTGTCTGACATTTGCATCAGAAAGTCAGCCAAGCTTCTGAGCGCATTAGTCCATGGAAACAAGAGTCCTCTTATGATAAACAAGCACTCTGGGACACAGGGTATTATCATAAAGAGGATTATTTATGCTAGTTCGAGAAACAAGAAAGGGAGAAAAATGTAATCCCCTTCAGATCTTGAGGCTGCTGATCAAATAAAAATTTTAAAGTAGAATTTTTTGAAAATTGGCTCTGAGAGTGCTTATGGTTTTAGTTAGAAAATAAGTGGGCAGAGGGACATGGGGATGATAGAATATTGAACAAATAGAAGAGTTAATGTCGACTTCTCTTGAAGCAGAATTTTAATTCTCTTAAATATCAGAAAACATCCTTAGTCCATTACAGACCCCAGTGGAAATGAAATCACCTCCACGGGGCCAAAAAAAAAAAAAAAAAAAACAAAGGACTTGCAAATACTCATATAGAAATGTACACTCATTTGGAAACACAGACATAAAGCCCACAGACCAGAAAACATACTCTCAAAAAACACCCAAATATGCTATTTGCGCAGTGATTCCGAGGTCACAAGCAAGCCTGCGGGTGAACAGCAGGGCCAAATCCATAACCTTTAAAAGCAGACAGTGTCCTTAAACTTAAAATGACAAATAAAAATCAAGGTCTTTTATTTTTTTTCCTTTAAAACGTTTCAAGAGAATCTAACCTGAATTTTTCTCTGGCATTATTTCATTCAAGATGAACGAAATAACTAATGTGTGCATAGAAGGCATGATTTTTACTTAAATCATAAACATTTAAATAAATTTGATCATGCTATTAGGAAATGAAGGAATAATGAGAAGAGCAATAAGCATGTCTTTCTCTACACCAGGATAGAAACTAACTGAAGTGGCTGTGGCCACCTGTGACCATATTTCATAATTTGGAAAAGTCAAAAGCATTAGACAAACTACAGACTAATAATGAAACACATTAGGATTGTGGTCTGCCAGCCATGCCTTCAGACCCCAGCTCTGTCTTCCACTTATTACTCTGTAGCACTGGAAAAGATATTTAACTTCTCCATGCCTCAGTTTCTGCATCTTTAAATGGAGTAAAAATTATTTACCATTTAAATTGTTGCTAGAATTACACGATCTCTCATTCTAGTATAATTCCAGGAACATAGGAGGCATCCATTCAACACAGTTACTATACATCAATATATTAGTTGTTTAAAACTATTTTGAGATTTTATTTAATTAAATCAACTTTAAGATAATCCTATCCAAGCTACATTAAATGAATAAAGACATATATTCAAAAGAAAGTGAGAATCTGAAAGCACAATCTTATATCCAATATGCTCTTTCATTCCAAACAGTTATATTTGTCAGTAAAGTTCCTGGGTACTTGGGAAAAGGGAGCCCTTGCTATGCAACCACAATAAGACAGATGAGCAGATCACACTGCACAGGTTAGAGGTGCTCTTTGGGGAGACGACAGTTCTGCAGAAATACTCATACATTTTCTGCTGTACAGTATTAAATAATAACCTAAAGCCAAGTGAAAAATCCACCCAGCACCAAACGAGTGGATCTGATGGATGCTTAGCACTGAATTGGCCCCTTGCCATGGTGCTATGGTGTCATGGGAACTTGACTTGGTGCAATCTTTCATTCTGTGTCCCTGCAATTTTGTATTTTGTATCCTAGGTTATATCCTAAAGACCAGGTACAACCTCTTATTCTAAGACAAGGAGGTGGCAAACTAGCTGTTAATAAATGAGGAGGATTTCAGTTCAATACTGTATAACGGTGGAGACCACAAAGACTATATCTGGGGGGCTGTTATAAGAATACAATGGAAAGATGAGTGTAAAGTACTTGGCATGTTGTAAGTTCTCAGGAAATGTTACTTGCTGCTTTTTAGATAAGTACTTGTAATAATTGTACCAATTTTTGTAATTAAATAAGCGTATTGTTATTTTTCATGTAATGTTTAGTGGAAGTTTCAGTTAACACGTCCAAGGAATGAGAAGAATGATGATTAGGATCAAATGTTAGAGACTGGCAATATTGGGGACAATGGAACAATGAGACCCAAGACAGTTACAATAAATCAGAAGGGCACTGCTAGGAATTTTCTTTTTGCATGTTAGTTGCAGGTTAGAAAGGCAAGTGGGTTATGTCAAAAGAGCAAGAATGGGACAATTATAGTTCCTATAGCCCATTTCTGCATCCCTGTTCGTCCTTTCATCTTCGATCTACTTGTGCCTCACGAGACCTTTCCTACACGTGAAGGACGTACTGTCTTTTCTAGCAATTAGACCATCTCCATTAAAAACGCTTTGTTACATGGCCTGAGCTACCAAAATCCTGCTTCGTGATTTCTAAAATGGCAACTAACAAACATGATAGACCCGCCCATGTTACACATATATTTTCAAAAGTTCTAGTCTTCTTCTTCACTCAGGATATAGATTTGTTTTCTCCCAGAGTTTGGGGGGAACACAGCCTGTTATGGCCTGAATTGCGTCCCCTCAAAATTTATGTGCTGAGGCCCTAATCCCCAATGTGATTGTATTTAGAGACAGCGCCTTTAAGGGGGAAATTAAGGTTAAGGATAGAGCCCTAATCCTATAAGACTGATGAGAAGAGGCAGAAATACCAGAAATCTCCTGCTCCACACATTCACAAAGAGGAAAGGCCAGGTGAGGACATAGCAAAAAAGCAGCCAACTGCAAAGCAAGAAGAAAGTTCTTAGCAGAAACCAATCCTGCTGGCACCTTGATCTTAGCCTTACAGCCTCTGGAACTGTAAAACATAACTACATTTCTGTTGTTTAAGGCACCCCATCTGTGGTTTCTCTGTCTTGACAGCCAGAGCAGACTAATACACAGCCTTACCAAAGGACTGGATAAAATGGTGGGAATTTCAGACCTCCTTAAAGACAAGATAAATAGACCGCACAAAATGTGGATTTTATAAGCTTCTCAAATTAATACACATAAAGTCTAACTCCATTTTTCCACCATCATAGTTAAATGTTTTACTTAATTCTGCATACTAGAAAATGAATATATTACTGGGCTTCTTGAGTGTTTGCTGCTCAAACAGTGACTGTTGACCAAGGAGAGAAAGTTTTCCAAAGGCTCCTTAGACTAGGATTCTGAATTTATTCATCTATTTTCAGGATGTGGTATCATTAATAGGAAGAGAAGGAATCTATAGAGGAGATAACTATAGTGTGAGACACTGAGGTCTTGTCATTCTTTTCTGTGTTGCTATTAACCAATTACTTTCACAAAAGAAACCAACTGAGATTCTCTCTTCTTTTAAATTGATGAATAAAAATTGTATATATTTTTGTGGACACCATGATGTTTTCAAATATGTGTACATTGTGGAATAACTCATTCAAACCAACACACACATGTATTACCTCAAACCTTTATCTTTTAGTGGTGACAATACTTAAAAATTTCTCCTAATTATTTTCAAAACATAGTAAACTGTTATGAACTATAGTCATCATGTTGTGAGGTGAGTCAGGCACAGAAGGAAAAATACTATATGATTTCATGGTATTTTTAAATATATTTGAAGTCTAAAAAAGTTGAACTCATAGAAGTAGAGTAGAATAGTGGTTTCCAGGGTCTTGGGGAAGGAGGAGTGTTGGGGAGATGTTAATCAATGGATACAAAATTTCAATTAGATAGGAGGAATATTTTCTGTTGTATAATATGAGATTCTTCTTTAAATCATAACGCTTGATATGTAGGAACATCCTCTATTTTCAAAGTCTTGGTTTCCAGTGTGGAATATTTGTTGCCAAAACCTCCCACCTTTCTACAAAATTACTTGACACCAAAGTCTACAGGCAATCCTTCCTTAAGGAGAACTGATAGGGAAAATGAGAAATGTAAAAAATGGTAGAATCTAATTAAGTCTAATATAATGAGCAAAAATCAAAGAATTTTAAAATTTAAGAACTCTAAAGTAAAATTAGCCGACTGAAGAAAATTTAATCCTTGAAAAAAGTAGTTAGGATTCTTTAAAAATAATTGAGGCTGTTAAAATTTTTCCCTATGAATGGGGGAAGTAAAGGAAGTAATTACATACTGCTGAATGTATCATCTTTATGCACGGATATATTTCCTAGCATTCAGGTTGTCACTTGCCCTGTGGAACTTTCCCTCTCACCTAACTCTTCTTATCATTTTCCTAGACAGATACCTGGAACATCATTGTGTAAACAATTTTCCAAACATATGTTTTTCTACCCAGAACAATTTTTAAACAATTTCATGGCTCGTGGACATCTGACCTCAAAAATGTGGCAATTTGCTAGGCCTTGTGCAATCTTTTTGCTCCTACAATTCTTATTATCTAGTCATCCCCATATTTTCAGGATTGAATTTGCTTTGCATGTAAATTTACATCACTTATGTTCCCAGTGTTGTTCTCTCAAACTAAAAATTCAACTAAAGCTGATGGTTAAAAAAAAAACAAAACGGAGATTTCAACTACCTAGGGCATAGAGGAGAATCTTTGAAGCTTGTGTAATCGAGTAATTGAAAACAAATTGTGCTTTTTTTCAAGGGCTTAACTCTAGCTACTACTTTCAATTATTTAATCTTTATCCTGTTATGTCACCTCTCACAAGATTGCCTGCAAAATACAGGTTTGCCAATGGTACATGAACTCTGCAGCTGCCTATTTTTTGATGGGTTGAGAAGCAACATTAAGTAGCTATTTTTCCCCTTCTTTTTTATGCTGAGAACCTAGGGTAGTGTTGCCTTGATTGTAATCATCCTTCCATGCTCTATATGTTTAAGTGACTTCTGACAAGTAACCTCTTCTCTCTGAATTTCAATGGTCTTATCCATTGAATGTGGACAATAAGATCATCCTTAGAGAACTATTGCAATAACATGCATGAGATATAGATTGCTAATTATTCCCCAGTATCCATTCTTTCTTTCTTCCTTTTAATAATTCAACTTCTGTGTTTCAAGTAAGTACATAGCTTCCCAGTTAAAGACTGTGTTTCCTGGAGCCCCTTGCAACTAGTTAAGACCCTGTGACTAAGTTCTAGCCAGTGATATATGATGTTTGTGATGTGTTCAACGTGTGGGTGGTATCCTTAAAAGGAAGTTTCTTGCTCTCTCTGTCCTCTTTCCTCCTTCTCATGGGCTGGGACACATACAAGGTGGCGTTGAACCAACTTTGTAAAGCAAACAAGGGGACACCCTGGGAGATGACAGAGAAACAAGAGAGAGGATTCGGGTAACTACAAAATCTCATGCTGTTGACACCTGAACTATTTTTTCATGAAATTTCACATAAGAAAGAAAAGACCTTTTGATCTTACTAAAAGAGTCAATCCAAAATCCTAAATTAATGTATAAAGCATGTAGTGCAGATGCCATAGTCAGGACATAATGTCTTAGTTTATTGTCTCTCCCTCCCTTTTATGGGGCAGTGGTTCTGAGCCTGCACCAAGGGCTCCCAGACTCTGGCTCTATGATATTCTTCAAATCCAAATATGCCTTGCACATGAGAGTCACAGTATAGCATAGGAAAAGAGTCCAGACCAAAACATCACCAGCGCTCTACACATTTATCATATGTGAGTCAGAGATAACTGTCCCATTTTACAGATGGGGAATATAGGATCCAAAAGAAGTTAAGTAGCTTTTTCTATTATCACTATAAAGAAACTGTCAAATCAAATACACATACATACCCTTCCAAACAAATATATTTTAAGTGTCTATTATTATGATGGTAATTAGGAAGGAATATTAAGCAGTGAATGTCATAAGAAAAGGTATTCCCATTGAAAGTAAATAATATGAAAATATTCAATAAATGTATTAACTATAATCATGCAAATTTCCTGAAAGTGCTTCTCAGATACACAAGCTATTTGATCATGCATTTTAATGCCTACAATTTCTTTGCTCTCCCCCTTTGGTTGGGTTCATCTTCAGGAATTAGTTCAAACACTGCTCTCCTTCTGAATTCTTTTTGATTTTCTAAGGCATTTAGACACTTGCTATGCCATATTTTCACATAATGGATTGTAACACTGACCACATCCTAGTATTTATCTCTCTCCCTAAAGGCAAAAACAACCTAATTTCTCCGGCCCTTAGCTCAGATCCTAATTGGCTTATAGTAGGTGCTCAATAAATATTCTTAAATAAATAACTGCCAATAATATTTTCAGTCTTTGCAGTGCGTCAATCACAGTGCTAATCATCCCATTTGATCACACATGGTAAAGACTATTATTAGCCAAGATGCACAGATGAAAATGGAAGTTTAAATAACTTGCCCAAGATTATACAGTCAGTAGGAATCAAAAGAAGATTAGAACCAAGGTTTATATGATGTCAGCTCATTGACACTCAACCACAACTTCATACCTCTCCTCAATTGACTGAGAAGATGAAACAACTATAATTGTTGAGCAACTGCTATATGCTTCTTATTGTGGTAGACATGGAAGGTTATAAAAATCATTCTCTCTGGCCCTCAAAAACAGATATTCTGAGGCCTGGGGTTGTGGCTCATTTCTGTAATCCTAGCATTTTGAAAGGCCAAGACTGGAGGATAGCTTGAGGCCAGGAGTTGGAGACCAGCCTAGGCAATAGTGAGACCCTCTCTCTACAAAAGAACAAAAAAGAAAAAGGAAAGGAAAAAAAGAAAAAGTAGCTGTGTGTGCTGGTGCATACCTATAGTCCCAGATACTTGGGAGGCTGAGGCAGAAGGATCGCTCAAGCCCAGGATTTTGAGATTATAGTGAACTATGATGATGCCACTGCACTCCAGCTGGGCAACAGAGTGAGATTCTGTCTCAAAAAGAAAACCAAAAAGAAATAAGGAAGGTGAAAAACACACACATGAATACTTAATTTGCGGGAGGAGAAAATGATTAAATACCAAATAAATATCCCCAAAATAGTTTATCAATTTTGTTTAAAGTCACGATGGCAAATAATGAGATTCAATGATCTGCCATCTGACAATGATGTAAACAGTCCTCTCTCCATAAGCATGTTTATTTCTGGCTTCACTAGAATGATGAAGTGCCTATTCATAAAAATAGCCAGTTTTTTTTTTTTTTTTTAAGAAATAGACTATGAGCTGGAATTAGCATATATTTTCAAAGAAACAAATCATGCCAGAAAACACGGCTCCTTTTATCATACCATTCGGAGATATATCAATAATGACAGCATTGCAGAAGTATTGGATTATATTTGATTTATTCAGCCCAAGTTAGTGTCTCAGGAAAACTTGATTTTATATTAGGCAAAATTGCTACAGGTGTCAGATGAGCACTGTCAAATAGATTGCATAGTAACTGAAAGATCATAAAACAAAGCATAATCACAAATTGCCTGGCATTTAGATGAAAATGCCCGGACTACAAGAGTTTATGAAACAGACATAACCTAAAAGCGATGACTGTGCCAGATAGTTCTATAAACCTAAATAGAGAAAAGCATAACTCTCTTGAGAATTGGAGAGCTGGAAACTGGCCCCCCTCTACCTTTTCATTTTTAATTTAAAAAAGACAGTGTAGTTCTTCTGTACTAAAGAGCCTGGTTTCACATGTAAGCTGTATGCCTTTAGCCAAGTCATATCACTTCTTTGTTCCTCATAAGGTTGCTGTGAGTATTAAATATGTTAATACATGTAAAGGGCTTGGAATATAGTCTGGCACATGCAAAAGCATTGATCATAGCTGTTATCACCATCATTATCTTTGTCTCACAGTAACTCGAAGAGATAGCTAGCAAAAGTGTCGTTTGTCTTAGCGTCTATGAGGACTGAAGTCAAACCTTGTTCCAGTAGTTTCTATTTTGTGATCTGTGGCCAGTTTCTTAAACTCTTTGCATTTCAGTTCCTTCATAATTAAATTGGGGATCATACCTGACTCTTAAGCTTGTTATAAGGACAAAAGGTAATGAATTCAATTTACTTATCACCATGCCTGACAAAATAAAAATTCTCATTGAATAGAAGGCATTATTGTTAGGAAAATCTCATTGCCCTTGGAGCTTGCTACCTCAATTTCAGATTCCAATGGTTGTTCAGAAGCTATTTATATTTTTTAATAAAAATTTTTGATTGTATGTTTATAATCTTCCATGATTAAAAGCATATACATCCATAATCCTCAGCCCAGCAAACTTATATCCCTAAAGCCCGGAGCAAGTTTTTCTTCTGTATTGCCTTTTATACTGCCCTATTTATTGGAGACATACCAGATGTTTGGAGAGTAGAGAGGTCATTTAAACTACTGTTCAGTGTCAGACACGGTAAATTACTTATCCTACACAAATATGTTCATAGGGTTTAGAAGCATTTTGCACTGCTGTTGCTTGCTTTAAAATCAGAGATAAAATTGTGTGACATGATAATTTTGATTTACAGTTTTTAGAAAGAATATCTGTCTTACCCTTGAAAATATTAACTTATCTTTGAGGTTTATTGTTCATTTTAAAAACCATATTATTCTGTATAAATCCCATCTATCTTACTTAACTAAAAGCATTTAACATTTACTTATGCCTTATCGTGTGCTAGGCCCTATAATAAAAATACAGAATTTGCATGCCCCTTGTTCTCTAAGAATTTAAAATCAATTGGCAAATACAGACAAGTTAGAGACTATAATCATCACTAGAGCAGTGTCATTGTATATTTGGCTCCATCTCTAAAGTGTCCAAAACTATTAGCATTTATTGTTACAAAATCAAGGTTAACTGTTGATCTTTAACTCAAAGTATCCAATTCTAACATAATATGAAGTTGTAAACTACTTTACGTCTTTTTAAAATTAGTTATCGTCAAAGTAATTACACAGGTTCAAATCTTCTAGTTTAGTTATTTTTTTAATTTCTTTTTTTGTTCATTTGCTTTTACCATTTAATTTATTTACTCTGTGAGACCGCTTTGTGTTCTAGTAAGAGGATATGGAGTTGAACCTGGGACATGACAGAATTATTCTGTCAATAAAGAATAATCTGGATTGCAAGAATATTTGGGTATTTTCCTGAACCTAAGGTGAAAATATATGAAAATGGAGTAACTTACTATAAACTGAGATGTATTAGAAAAAAATAAATGTAAATGTAAAATATCCTATATGGTAAACATGTGTTTGCCATTCAACAGATGCTCTGAAAATATTTATTGAATAAAATCACCTACTCTACTGAGTAGAGTGAGGAGTTTGAAAACAGATAATGAGAACAGGAAAGTGGATGAAAAGTGGTCCTAAATTTCATCTAGCTTCCTGTCTAAAAGGAAGCAAAAAAAAGATGGGTGCTTCCTCACTTTTCTGTACCACAGACTAAGTGCCCTAACTTGGGTGAAACTCCTACAGTCATCTGAAAAGTGAAGTTTGCAATGTGAAGGTCAAGATGATACAGTACCCATCTCACAGTCCCCATGCATCATACTAGATAATTTTCATAAACATTATGTCATACGATCTTCCCCCAAAATACTTCAGAGATGCAAAGCAGATCTTCTTATATTCATTTTAAAAATGAGAACTCTAACGCTCATTAATAAGTGTTTTTATACTATTATATAACTAGTAACTGGTGGCATAGAAAGTAAGGTTTGATATATGCTGACTCTGTAGTGTAATCTTCCAGGGGGAATATGGAGGCCATTTTTTGACCACTTTAATTCCTGGGCTACTTATACTGTCTCTAAAATTATATACCTGCCTTATGTTCTAGATGATTCCAACACAGTTTGTAGGTTATTCTTCCTCCTTTTGGCCTCTCACTTCCTTGTACACCTCTCCTCTGGCACTGATGCCAGCTCACCTATCACAGTCACTCGTTCCCACGGCTATACCTCGGTGTCGCCATTTCCAGCTGTGGTGATCTTTCCATAATCTTCATTCCACACAGAACCCTCTTTCACTAGCATCTCCTCTCTAGCTTGCTCCCTCAAGTGCTCCGACTCCAACAGTCCTGTTGCATCACATCCTAAAATTCAATCTTCATACTTTTTTTCTTCTTTTCACCTTGAAGTGCTCAACAGATATGCTTATTATCTTCTCTGAAAGTCAACTCCTTTGTCTCTCTCTGTTTTTATTGCACTACTACACTGATCTGAAAACTGAAGGTGAAGAATGTTAAAGACTTATATTACATTCCATTCATATAGCGAGCTAGGAAAACAAAATTCTGTTTCCCTGGCATACTGAAAGGTAAGTGACACTATCCTCATTTTATATGAAAGAAAAACTGTTCTTCATGAGATTAAGTGACTTGCTCAATATCAAAGCAAATAAAACACAGAGTCGTAATTTATATCCAGATTCTCCGAGGAGACAAAACTTGGTGAAAAGGCATAGTTTTAGGAATCCAGAAATCCCTAGATTGTAATGCAAAAACAGAATCTATGAATGAATTTAATAGACTTACTTAGAAAAGTAACTGGCAACTCATAAGTACTATATACATGTTGCCTATGCTGAAATACTTAAAAATAATGTATTGTCATCTTCTTATTTATTCATACAGTTCACTGGTTTACTATCAGACCAGTCCAGCAAAGATTGCACTTCACTGTTGTTCTTTGCATGTACTTAAGATAGTGAGAGAACACAGAAGGGAGAAAAATGGCAGTAAGAGAAAGTCAAGTACATCAGGGTAGTGAGTAATTCTTTCAGTCAGACTGTCCCCCAGGGGCTCAGTGTTTAATTCTGAGTTCTTCTGTCTACAAAGAGTGGAAGCTCATGTAAATAACCTAAATACTAAAAGGAAAGAGTGGGGTTGAGATTTATTGTTGGGGTACAGAAATTTCTCAGAATCCAAAGACTGGAACCAAGGTATGTCCAGACTCCAAGTAAAACAAAGGAAATCAGGAATTTAGCAACTGAAGCCACTCTCTTTATCTCTTTTAGGTCCACATGACGTCTTTTATGCTAGCTACTCTGCTGACCCACTTCCCTCCCCAACAGGTGCCTCTGCTTATTGCCTTGCTTGCCTGCTAGGTGCAATAGATGCAATTGTAAACAAAAACAAATAGGGTCTCTGTTCTTAGGGAACTAGAGGTAACTGTTCGGGGGGCGGGTCAGGCTTTAATCAAGTAACCACAAAAATATGAATAGATACTAGAACACATGTTATTATGGAATTTATAGTCTGTAAGAGCATCTAACACACCTGACCTTGCTAAAGAAGTAGAGAAGATTTTGTTGAACATGGAACAATTAAGCTGAAATATGTCAGATGTATAGGAGGAACCAAACAAAGTGGAGAAGAAATAATATCCCATGTGGAAGAGAAAAAGTCTGTAAAATCCCTAGAGCAATAGTCAAGGAATTCAACCAAAGAATTATAAGAAAAAAATTTTGGCTGGTCTACAGAGTGTAAACATGTGAGAAATAAAGATGTAGCTTACCTAGACTTAGTCATGCTGTACATTTTAGGGCACCTAGTGCAAGGGAATAATATTTAAGATTTTTAAGATATGAAACAATGATGATACCATCTAATTTATGTTTCAAAAACATAATTCTGGCTGCAGTACTGAGAAAGGATTAGGAGTTGGGGTTTTGATGATTAAATTTGATGGGTCAACTTGGCTAGGCTACAGTGGCCCAGTTGTTTAATGAAACAACTGAGCTGTGAAGGTATTCTGCAGATGTGATTATCATCCACAGTCAATTGACTTTAAGTAAAGGAGATCGGGATCAAGCTGAGAAACTTTTCAACAATGAGAGGTCTTGGATCCTGGGCCCATCCTGGTCCAAATGGTGGACACCATAAAGAACCCAAACCGCTTTCCAAGATTTCATGCTAAGGTCAAAGCAGTTATAGCTAAAAGGGAGAGCTGAGTTTGTTAAACAAATTCTCTGACATTGACCAATTTTATCAAATTCCCAACATGTTGTTCTTCCCAAAAATATTTCATATGTAGAACTCAGCTCAATGGTTTCCTCTTCCATGAAGCCCTTACTGATCACTTTTCTCTTGCTGGAATTCTCATTTGTGAGCATGTTTTAATAATTAGAAAAGTTGAGGATTTCCTATTTACCTCCCCTAATAGATTATTTGTATCCTAAGGATGGCAACTACAGCATTTATCTCAGTATCCCCATTTTTCATCTGGCATTTACTAAATGCTCAAAACTGTTAAGAAATAAATATTAATAAATGCATAAAATCTTAGATATGTATTATTTATTTTGCCATAGCTATTACCACTAGTTCTATCAGAGCACAAAAATTTGGGCAGCTCTTAAAATCCCACTTTCAAACCTCCTACCCAAAAGGCATTTGGAAAAAGTATGAAGGGCCAGAAACCTACATTCAACCTATGTATTTTTCTTCCATAATGCATTTCCACCAATGATAACATTTTAATCAGTATTTTATAGGTCCTTCCAAGAAAGCCATTTGCTCCTGATCTCAGCTATCCATCTCCTGGGCAATAGGAGAGCTTGTGTGATAGCTCAGGTGCATCAGAAAGCCAGAACCCAGGAATTTGGAAATGATAACAGAAAAAATGGTGTACATTAAGCACTCTGTCAATTTATCACCATCCAAGAAGAGAAGGTAATTTGAAGGCCTTCATTCTGTTTGTGGCCACCGAGGTCAGCATTAAACATTTTATAGAACTGCCCCAAAATGACCTTCCTCTAACAACTTTTCCTGAATCTGCCAGGTTCTATATTTTTCAAAATAAGAAGTGTGCATTCTACATCTCTACTCAAGGTTATTGAAAAATCCTCTTTTGAAAGTACATCAATGGTTTTAAAAATATACATGCAGAGAAAACTTAAACATGCATTTTCTAAGAAAAACAAAATTAAAGAGCATTTTTCCTTTTCTTTTTTTAAGACAGCATCAGCTTTGATGTAATGGGTGCACTGAACATGTCAGGCAGAATGTTATCAAAAGAAGTAGTTTGAAGCCCTTCCTGGGGGAATACATATTTTGATGTCCAACTGTCCTTGTTTTAATGAAAGTATTTGGTTTAGAGAAAAATTTACTTTGACCCAGAAATGACAAACACACACAATTAATGTAAAAACAACACATCAAGGCTTTAGAATAGGGGACTTTGAACTGTTTGATTAAAGTCAGTTCAAACAACCTGACCATATACTGCTTTTCTTAAGAATCCCCAATTCGTAAACCAGGAATAAAATTGTTTCACTGTATCCCCTGAGAAAATGGCACAACTAAAAGATGAACTTTGAGGATTTTTTTAGTCTCTAAAAAATCACTAAAATTCATTGCTTCACCAAACATAAGTATATCCTCATCTCTTGACTAAAACATTTTAAGCAATTAATCAATCTCAATCTCTCTTTCTCTTTCTCTCTCTCTACCCGCCCCCATTCCTCCCTTCCTCCTTCCCTCCCCTTTTAACAAAGCAATTGACAAGAAAATGACAGTAAAACAATTCTTGTTAGAGACCTAAGATAACTGGCAATCCAGGGCCAGGTTTTTTTTCCCCCATTTTTCTGTTTTGCCTGAAGCTAACTCCGACTGAGAGTAAGAGCCTTTGTGCATGCTAAAGAAATCCATCCTTTCTGATTATCATCAAACAAAAACAACTTTCATATGTGAGATTTGAGCAACCACTAGGTAACAAATAGGCCCTCTTAGTGAATGAAACCATCCAAATCCCAGCAAAGTTTCTATATGACATATTGTCCATATAGAACAATGAAATGGTGCCTTAAACCCAGCCCTGTGGCTCTGCCCTAGGAACTTCAAACTGGAGCTGTTTGCCCAAAGGAGAAATGCTGCCCAAAAAAGAATTTTCTTTTCTCTTGTCTTTCAGTTCTCTCTTTTCTTTAAAAGCAAATTCCTGCAGGCCTCTGTTCAGCCTGGAGGCATTTGTCTTACAAGTGGAGGCACATCCTCAAAAGAGAAAAAGAGGGAAAGAAAACCATACCCCTTGCCCTGGGGGATTTCAGGAAAAGATGGGGGAACTCTGGTCTCAGTCTGGGGATGGGGAAGGGGGGAAACCAAGTTCCCAGCTGTGTGCACAGTCATTTGATAACCTCAAGCAGGCAGACTGCCAGAGAGAGCAAACAGAGGCGTGGGAGCTGGTCAGGAAGAGGGACTTGGGCAACAAAAAAAAAAGAAAGAGCTGAATTGTGGAGCTAGGAGAGGAGGAGACTGGAGTTGGAGGTCCCAGTCATTTCTTTTTAACAAAAAAGAGGGCCAGGGGAAGAGGTTATACATAGGATAAGGAATACCACTTAATATGTATTCTATGCTTGGGTTTTGCATTTGTTTTATGTCACAGTACAACGAAGAGGGTCGGCCTGTCTGCATTGTGACAGCTCTGCCTATTTGTAAGTCAGTATAAACCACGCCATGTTTCTCCCCAGATATGAAAAGTCCAAGACATTTTGATTTTACAAATTCCCTAATATACTATAAAATGAAGAAGTCACAAAACAGAGTCATAAAACCAATACTCCCTTTTCAATGCTCACATTTAGAAAACTGACAAGATAGAATGAGAACTCTTCTAGTGGGTCCAGATTATCTGAGTGGGTACAGATTGCGAGTATTTATGGAACTTCATTTGCAGATAATGCCCAAGCAGAGAAAATGAAGCTTGGACAAGTTAGGCCTCGTGTCTTCCTGCTCTAGGAACACAGAACTAACCTCCCCTCACTCCTCACTTCCCTACTGGCTTCCAAGCCAGGTACCAGGGAAGCCTCGACCCTCTGAGTCAAAGAGATGCCCCATGGGAGTCAGTGGGCTGGGGGGTCATCCCAGCCTGCTGGCTGATGAGTGGTTGAGTGACTGCCCTTCAGTCCTGCTTGATGTGATGAAGAACTTACCTCTCAGGACTGACAGTGACAGTCTGCCTGCAAGCTGCTGCTCATTCTTCTACTGAGAAAGTCACTTTGCAGTAACCCTGTTACCTTACAGTGCAGGGGGCCCTACTGGACAGGACTGGTTACATTAGGGGAATTTAAAGGCCTTCCCCGGAGACTGCAGAATTGATTTAATTACAGCAAGACCCATTCGCATAGGCAAATGCATACTCTCTCACACCCACAAAGGTAATATGAAAAATAGCCATACTCAGCCTGTATTGAGTGCTCAGCTGTGTCCCAGGCATTGTGCTAATGCTTGCTAGAAGCTGCATAGAGCAGCGGGGAAAAGCAGAAGTTCTGGAGCTGAAATGCCTGGGTAGGGAATTCCACTCCATCACTTACTGTTGGTATTCTGTCACTTTGTGTCTCCATTTTCTCATCTCTAAAAGAGATAATTATAGCACTTGCTGATTATAGTTGTCAGGAGGACTAAATGACGTGGTTCATGTGACGGTATCTGAGAGAATGCCAGGTGCATAACAAGCATTGACTAAGACTTAGCTGTTAAAGTACATATTTACTCCTCATCATAGTTTTAAGCTGTATCTATTATTATCCATCCCATTTTGCAGATGTAACTGAAGCTTAGGTCAGTTAAGAAGGTTGCCAATTTATATCATGTATTAAAAAGCAGGTAGAGGTTCAAAAGCGAGTTCGTCTGATTTCAATGCCCACTACCTTGATTATCTTCTACTTTCTCAAATTATTGATGCCTACAAAGAAGAAGCTGGAGTGGATGAAAAAACTGAACTGAAGACTGCAAATTGCAGAATTTTTCATTTTTTTTAAAAGACAGAAATATAGAAAGATAACGGTTTACTTCACTTTCTCATCAGCTCCCTTTTTGTGTCTTCTGTCTCTTTATCTTTCTCTTCTTCCTCTTTCTCTCTCTAATGATAAAATAATCTGACATAACACATAATGCAAATTATGTGCTATTGCCTTAAATTGTTCCAGTTCATTTAACTCACTATGAGCATTCATTACAGCTAATTATTGTAATAGATTTTTATTATTCATAATTATTTTCTCATGTTGTAATGTTCATAAATTTTAAAGATTCTCACCATCATGAGTCACCATTCATGCTTGTCAGGGATTTTCTTTGTCTTCTTTTCCTTACAGAACATTTGAATGCTCATTATCATCAATACATTTGTAGGTTATTATTATTCATATCCAATAAGGCCCTTTTGGGGTATGCAGACTAACTTCAGAAATGCAGTAATTCTCAGACCTAATGACAAACTGATCCTCTGCTTAATTTTAGAAAATCAAATTAACTACCTCTGATTAAATGCACAGCAGATTTCACTGTGTTAACTGTGTCAGGGTCATGACTCCAGGCAGAGATACTTTAACTCACCACTGTGCAGAATTTTTTTTTTTTTTTTTAAAGATCACACTCCAAAACTGGTACACTCGACAAATGCAAGCATTCCCTGGGAATGGGAAAATGATGAGCAAAGCACCCTCTCTCTATTAATCAAGGAAGTTTATTTATACCATAAGCGATTAGAAGTAGGACATCATGGGTACAAGTCTCAGGCCACATGAAACAAATTCTATTTCATTATTTTCTTTAGATCAAATTAGTTTTAGTTAATCACCCCATTCTTTGTCTAGTTCATGAGAATTTCAACTATTCTTGGCACATTCTCAAAGCGCCAAGGGCACTTGAAGGGCACATTCTACCTATTGAAGTTGTGCAAAGTACAAGGATGCATTCAATGCCAAGATGTCAGATAGGCATCTGCCACCTCACAGGTACAAGTGCCCCTCTACAGCTAAACCTACAGCATTCACTTCTCCACCCCCAGTGCACAGGAACTCACTAAGAGGCAATCCCTCTTCTATCTGCATTCTCATCTTAAGTGATCTCCTCCAATTGCAGGGCATTGAATAGCATCTGAAAGCTCATAATTCCTAAAATCACAAGCTCTGAGCTACTTCTTGAGATCCAGACTGTATATCTTCTTGATATCTCTTCTTATGTATCTAAAAAACATTCCAAACTTTGTATGCCTTAAAGGAAAATACTGACGAGCTTCCTAAAGCCTACTCTTTTGTTTCCCCATTTCAGTAAATGGCACCAGTCATCTGCTTACTCACTCAGGCCTGAGAGTCCTCTTTGAGTCCTTTCATTCTTTTCCACTCCTTAGCAATCTCTCAGCAAATCCTATCAACACTGTCTCCATGATATAGGCTGTATCTGACTACTTCTCACCATAATCACTGTGAAAACACTAGTCCAAGCCCCGTCACCTAATGTCCGTGGCAATTAACACCTGGGCTCCTGTTTCTTGTACTTCATGCTCTCTACAAAGCAGACAGTATTTCTTAAGCATAAGTGAGATTACATCAGATTATGTCTCAAACCTTCCATTCAATTTTTATTACACTCAAAATCCAACCTGTCCTGTCCTACAAGACTCTATATGGTCTGGCCCCTGGTTCCTTGTCTGCT